>JAHDVE020010163.1:0-276780 GCA_022606495.2 Halesus radiatus
TTATTTATTTATTTATTTATTTACTTACTTATTATTTTTATTTTTTTATTTTATTTGTTTATTTATTTATTTATTTATTCACGCCTAGAAGGCTTTCCCATGTTGATACATTTATATTTAATAATGTACACATAAAATAATAGATAAAGTGTAAAAGAAGTAAGTAGATACAATATAACAGTATGTAGTTACAGCGTAATTATCGCAATGAATAATAGTTTAACCTGTGGTAACATTATAACGTAGGTTGAACAAAAGAGTAAAGAAGTAGTTTAGTGCATAATATAATAACATACTTGTAAGTAGCTAGTTTCAGCTCAATAGGTGGGTAATAAAGGCTGTAGATTTATAATTACTATAACGTTGTAAAACATGACCAGTTATACGTGATTATAAAACAGCAAACCTTTATTATGCTTGATTAGATGTGCAGAATTTTTAATACATAAATATCACAATGTAAAAGACATTACATTATGATATTTATGTATTAAAAACAGTGGTGTAAACAATGGAATTCTTTTTAATTTTTTAATAATGATGACTACAAATTACTATAAATCTATTTTTTTTAAATGATTTAGTTTGTACTAGTTTATCTACTGAAAATATTTGAGAAAGTTGAGATTTTACATATACATATTTACTTTGACGCCTTCTTCGTTTATTCATTGAGCCTTTAAATTCCGCGATTCGCTACTACCTGTCCCACGCCAGAATAAATCTCCAGGTAAGTGCAGAGTGGCATTGCCTACGATTAATTAGAGCTGGTTTTGTAATACGGGGCAAGGTGAGCATTTGATAGAATAAAGATACAAAAATCACAGCATAACATGTCTTTAATTTAATTACTTTACATAATGTACAGCCCATTGTAATTAGAACCTTCGTAATAAGTATAATTGTTACATTGAAATGATTTCATCAAAGAATTATTCGCAGATTTATAACCAGGGAGCTAATTTATTATCCTTTCTTATCCGTTTTAATGTTGAATATTTTTTTTATTATACGCCCATCTGGGCTTTTACATGGATTTTAGAATATGATATGAAAGAGCTATCAACAATTGCAAGTACTTAGAGATTCTAAACTATAAAGTAATGAACATTCAAACGTTTAATGGTGAAATAAAATAGAAAACTAAAACAATATTATTACACAAATCATTAACGCTACATTATCCACGCTACAATACTACATATTATAGGATTCATCAAAGTGCTGGTATAGATGACGCTTTGCTGTATAAATGGAGTCAGCAATTACATCAACCACACCTCCAAACCTGTTTCCCAGATCATGCATCCTATTGGTTAATGAATGAGACTGATGGTTGTGTAAGTGTAAAATGCTACAGCTTGTCTTGTGTTCCTAGTCGGTATATTTAATGTAATAGTGGCGAGAATGGCAGGGCTGTCAATTAGGTTGTTAGTGATTCTATGTAATACAACTAGGTCTGACATAACTCTCCCAACAGACAGCGTAATCAGATGCAATTGATTCATCAAACTTACAAAATGAATTTTTTCAGTTGTAATTTTTAGTTTTAAATTTATATACCTAAGAAATTTGTGCTGATCCCGTACTTCATACAAAAGGGGCCAAATAGGTGAATTATACTCCATTATTCTTCTCAAACATCCTCTTTTCCATCTCCTTCCCCTTCCCACTCCTTCTGCATCACAACATACAACAATTGGAGATACAATAATCCCACTGGATCCGGGAAGTTGGTACTCTTGCGTAGTTTTAACATTTTTTCAAATTTACCCTACAAAATTATGAATATTATGGATTCAAGAAGGTAATTCTTAATCTATGTGTATCTACCGTATAGCAATACATATTTTGATGAATTTATAATTTTTATTGAGATTCTATTGAAAAGAACTACTACATAGGTAGAGGTGGGTACTTACGTTCATTCTGTATACATTTTTTTTACACTAACTCTACACATGAGGTCCTGAGTGAAATAATTTCCCTCAAGGCGTGTATCACCTCTGGGGATGCTGTGTGGAGAGTCTTTTAGAGAATAGTAAGGAGTGAACCTGGTTCTTGAAGAGACCCGTGTTGTAGGAGGGAGGAAACACAAAG
Source organism: Halesus radiatus (assembly GCA_022606495.2). Taxonomy (NCBI): domain Eukaryota; kingdom Metazoa; phylum Arthropoda; class Insecta; order Trichoptera; family Limnephilidae; genus Halesus; species Halesus radiatus. The sequence continues at coordinate 2,101 of JAHDVE020010163.1, forward strand.
GCCTGCAGATCATTCCACATCCGATCTCTTGAACACTAGAACGATTCGTAGAAGCGACCCGTTCTCATGTGACAAATGTCAACCGTGTGCAAATGTTGTGCGACTGGCGTGTTTCCCGAATATGCACCGGTGCTGAAGGGATCAATGATGCTAGTTCCTCAGAGCATCTTCAATTAAAATACCCGTAGAATAAGGATAGCATTTCCACCTGACGTATGTGCTCCAAAGATTGCAATCCGTTTGTTAAGATAGGCGAATCTATCAAACGGACCGCCCGTTACTGTACAGATTCAAGGGTTTTTTTTTAGATATTTTGGTGCTCCCGACCAGAGGTGACTGCCAAATTCTACAGTGGAGCGCACTTGCGATGCAGTTGGTCATCAGTTGTGTACTATTAAAGTATCTGTCATTCCTATATTTTGTGTGAATCGTGCATTTTGTACATGATCCACCACTGCCTTATAAGAATAAAATCAAAAATTAATATTCTCTCTTTTTTTTTCTTATTCTCTTTTAAAAGAAAGACAAATATTCCCTGGTTACAAATAACCTGACAATATTTGAAAATCTCCTACTACCATCACAGTAAGCGGAAGATGTTGCTTGTGTCGTAATGGAGGACTTAGCCAGCCGAGGAATTGAAATCACGACGCCTGGGTGAGACCCAAAAGCGATGCGAACTCAGCCACTGACCGATTAAAAATTAAATTAAAATCATTTAATAATTCAGGCCTAAAGTAGAATAACATTTGTATTTTACGATACTGCTTCTAATTGAATTGCACCAAAGAAAATAATGGGATATTAAGTTGCCTAACAGTATTGAAAACGTGAGCACTGGTTTGCTTTGACCCAAAATCTATTAACCGAAGTTATATTGTTCAAAATGATTAGTTTTGTGGTAACTTGCTTACTAGTGGGGACGCAATCAGAAAAGTACTGGGGTTTCACCATACTCTTACCGGTAGGTTTGGTAGATGAATCTGGAAAATCTATTAGACTTACTTTGTCGATGAATCACGTTTTCAATCAAAATATATTTTATATGTTATTCCGAGGATCACCATTTGTTATTTTTTTATTTCATTTATTGTTTCTTTGCATTTTACAATTATTATTTCATTTTTAACCTCACTGGGACTAAGCCTATATCGAAGTTAATAATTTTAAAAAAAAATAACTTAACATAAAACGAAAAATAAAGATTTGTAAATTACTTTAAAGCATTAGTGTACATTATTTGAATTTTGCTTTTAATATTCGAATATCGATAGATATATATTTTTTTTTATATAGATGGGTACTAAAGCGACTCCGTATGATAAATCATTATATAGAATTAAACATTTTGTAAAATTTTATTTATGAAATATGTCATATTTAATTAAGACATTTACATAGAGTAGATACATTATATCATCATACTAGGCGGCTGCCTGTTTCATGGAGACCAACGGAGAATGGTTACTTTGTAGGAAGTCAATTATAAAGGTATGGATTTAGTATATAAACGTGCTGAAAATTGGAAAAATTATAATAGAAAGGCGAAAAAGACATGCATAAGGATTAGGTTAGTATTAATTATGATTAGTAAAAATACATATAATTTTTTTTAATTATTATTTTTTTATGTGTACATTCATGCACATACTACATGGCAACTAAAATATATAATAAACCTTCCACGTAACATCAAACAAACGCACGATTTACTTCGATTTAAATCATCACTTCTTCTTTCTTCCTCATGCGGTGGGGGGGAGTTGGTGGAGGTCATTTTTGGATGATAAGGTTGTTTTGCTAGTCGATGGCATCATCACTTGGTTCAGCACAGATGAGCGATGGGGAAATTGATGAAGGGGACATTCTCCTACAATCTTTTGTTTGAATATGCCACTACACCTTAAACGTATACTTTGAACACATTAAATGAAAGCACTAAAATATTAAACTTATATCTATTTTCATTAAAATTTATGTGTATTTTGTTGGGTAACTATAAAAAATCGGATGTACCTACCCTTTATACTTTTTGTGTGTAATAAAGATTTTTAAATTTGAATTTGATTTTAATTTGTCATTCATTGAAAGGATAGCGAGTTTTTTTTTGGGAGTTTTTTAATATTTGATTTTTATCGGAATAACTTCCTGAAGTTTATGAATCTCATTGTAATATTTTTTTAAAGAAATGAAGACATTATTAACAAATTTCAAATGAAATTATTTTGTGTGTTTTTTCAGTTACATAAATAAAAATCGGATAGGCATATCTGAAACACCATATAGATTGCAAATAAATTCGGGTAGAATCTTGCGGTCAATATTTTATGTGTATTATCTGTTTCATATTTCATTTGAGATTTGTTAACAATCTCCAAGGATTAAAAAAAAATTGTTTATAATTTACACCGCTAGTTCTTTCTAATACTTTATAAGGTGATGTGTTTATTGGTAATTGTTTTTTTTTTAACAGTACACCTATAAACATTTGGTGGTCTCCATGGTTGAATGGTTACAATCCTTGTGTATAAATCCAGAGGTCGCGGGTTCAAATTGTGGCGTGCACAAACAAATTTTATTTGATTAAATTGTGTTATTTCACAATTTATTCATTTAAAATAATACGTAATATATTTACGGCAGGTTCCAGAGTGGTAGATACTGTCAGTATCGAACTGGTGAAAGACCACGAATCAGAATCGAAACGTTGCTTGAAATGGCTTTAGCCGTGTTTGGTGACTAGATCTTAATATTTAGGTACTTCCACACCTTCCTCTTCTCCATCTCTTCCCCCTCCTTAATACCTTCATCCTCACATACCCCGATTGAGGATGCCATAGTCTCACTGGCTCCAGACGGTTGGGAGCAGCTGGAACTCCTTTGTTTTATCACATAATAACAAAAACAAAAATAAATTGGAAACTGATTCAGCAGTGTGGTAGGAAATAAAAATATGACGTTCAATATAAAATATTTATTCAAAAATGATTTTTATTTATTACACGCTAAGAGAGATTATTTGATGAATACATGTTACTGTTTATCTTTATAATGGATCTGTTTGAGCTAAATTGTAACCTATTGAGACATTCCAACATTAATTAAACTAAGGACTATACTATTCTGATAACAAAAACAGCCCCTTTGAAATGAATCAATTCTAAGCGATATAACTAACGCTACCATTCACTTCCTATTTGGAATCTGTGCTAAAACTATAACCTATTTCTGCTAAGCCAAAACTATCGATTCTGTTATAGCAGGATGAAGCGTCTGCCATTCAATGAAGGAATGCTCCGGATTCCACAAATATTTCCTTCCCAGTTGTGGCGTTAAAATCACATAATGTACTGCGCCCTAAGCCCTAAATCAAAGCCCGGGCACGGTTTTCGATGAAGACTTCGGGAATATTATGATATCAGGGTTCATACTCGAGTATTTTCAAGGAAGGTTGTATTGTAATATAAACTAATACGTGAAAGAATTGGTATCACATTCGAAAGAATGAATAGACTTGAAGTAACGCAAATATTTTTTTGTGAAAGGTTACTGTATTGAATCAATGGTCACCAACACAGGCGATATTAAGCAATATAAGTGTATTGGTGTCAACTTTGTCCTATTTCGGGGGAAATTGAAAAAATATTTTCAAGTATTTAATAATTATTTATTCATTTACGCCCTAGTGGGCTTTTTCAGGAAAATTATACAAAATAAAAATGTTTTAATAATAACAATGTGTTTTATAACAATAGTGGAGCAAGTAGATGCTATTTATATACAAAGCATAATTCATGTGTCAAACACACGTGAGGTTGAAAAGACATACTTCTTTAAAATTAAAAATAATGTGAAAAAATTATATATGTAATCAGCCTGAAAAAAAATGCAATTATGAAAATATAAAAAAAATACTTATTAATATAATAATATTCACCGTGGAGTGGAAAACTCGTATATTTCAGAAAAGTATTTATGAAGAATGATCTAAATATCAAAATTCTTTCTCGAATAGATCAATTTTATTGGCCTGTCTGAGGCCAAGAGATGAAAGGTATACCTAGATGGAGGAAATAATAAAATTTAAAAAAAAAATACGAATTACTATTCTTCATATCAACAATAGAAGAAAACGATTGACAACTTATGAGTATTAGAAATTTTAAATCCATAATGAAGACATAATTATTAATCATCAAAATCTTTCTCTTTCAGTTCTATTTTGAATGTGTTCTCTTTTTCCATACCATCTGTCTCTTTTTTTCCCCGCTCTTTGCTTACCCCCTCCCGCAGTCACTTTTCTACCCACACTCCAACACCTAGTGTATTGACCATGATTTTGTAATAGTGTTTAGCGCAATCGGTCGGCACTTCAGTGAAAAATTAATTTGGACAAAATAAATTTTACTCCTTGCTTCCATTCTAGAGTTAACAAGCATAATATAATGCTTACATTATTACAAAATTTCTGGTTTTGAAACTGAAATTTCGAAGTGCAATTCCATTACCACGATTTATTTAAAAAAAAAAAAATTCATTTATTTAATTAAATAATATTTATTAATAAGTATTTGAATAAAAAGTGGAAAATTGTTTTAATAAATGTTTATATTTCCTATATATTATTACGTATACTATACCCATACGTCTCGGCGAAGTCAATCTAAAAATCTGCAGCGAAATAAAATATTTGCGGCATGTCATCACTGATGAGCTAAATGATAAAAAATGATACAGAACGCCAAAGAAGAGTACTGAGCGTGCGAGCCAACATGCTCGTCAGGAGATTCAACAGTTGGAGTCCTCCGCTAAAGAAACAACTCTTGCAGACATACTGCATGAGCTTTTACACTAGCGAACTATGGACAAGCTATACAAAAGGCGTCATGAACACACTACGAGAGCAGTATAACAACACATACAGGGCGCTGTTCGGCCTCCCTCGGCGATGCAGCGCCTCCCATAGGAAAGGGTACATGGGTTCGCTGCTTTGATGCAGCACAGAGTAGCCGGGATGAGTCAGCGCTATCGGAGATAGGAAAACACTTTTGTTCAGGCCGTCAATGTTCTGTTTTCAGATCATGTAATTTATTTAGATGTACTCTTTTATATGGTAGACAGAGTATTCCACTCACCGCTTTGTTCAGCTGAAATAAACATATTATTATTATTATAAAACTTGCATTGAAATACTGGTTCGCTGAGCCTACCAAGGCTGGTTTTACCCCTCACTTATTAAAGTGCGCCAGTATTCCAGTATGCAATATTGCGTCCCAAAATCCCTAGTTATTAACTAAATCCGACGATCGCACCACTTTGAAGTGTGCTGGAGGCTGGAGGCATGAGAGAGACACGTGTCTGTAATGATACTGATTATAAAATTTCATACCTTAGTAGACAGTTAATTCCGCAAATAAATTCACGGGATTTATAGCGGAGTGTTTACTAAGCTTAACTACTGTGTATTTTACACAGTTAGACAATAATCTCGCGATGGTGGCACTGTGAAATATTTTGTGATGAACCTTATACATAAAATAAAGGGTAAATTAATATTTGAACATCAAACTGAAGTTTTTAGAACAGTTGATTTATTAGTTAGATACTATGATTTTTATTAAATAAAAATAACCATTTGTAATTTTCTTTCACTTATTTATTTTCGACCGGGCCGGTTTCACACTATCACGGGCATCTTCAGAGTATCGCAATTAAAACTAAATCTATGGTATCTATATAATCTATGTTAGGAGTGAGTTCCATTGTTTTCTAATATTGTGCATTTATGACTTTAAGTTTGTTTTATTGCTGACGAAACGGCTTTACAATTATAGCATTTAAAACTCGGGTTGATTTATTACCTCCTGGAAGACAAATTATATTGCGTTTGTTTTCTGAATCTATGGATTTTTCTTTAAAATAATTTCAGCTTTTATTTAAACAGACGGTTATTTCTGGTTTTGTTTTTTCCTCGTGATTTCCATCTTGTTTGCTAAAATGTGTTTGATAGGCGTTTTTGTTCTGTAGTTACATGAACTACGGGTAACCAGATACATTTTAAAAGGTCGATTTGTGATATATTGTATTACGTATAACGTATTTTAATTATTATATACTTATTACTATTTATATAATTTTGGTTACTTACCTATTATTTACCTATTTTTATTATTATGTATTTATTACTATTTAACTAACTAACTTACCATCACGCCGTTTCTCCGCAGGGGTAGGCAGAGAGGATGGACCGCCAAACAACTCTATCTTGGCATACACTTCTTGCTTCATTCACATTCATACAACGCCTCATACATTCTCTTCTGTTATTCCGACTTCTGAGATGGCCCGAATAAAGTATTTGATTCATTAATATTTATTTAATATTGTATGTGTATTATTATATGCTTATTACTATTTACTGATTATTATTAAATTATTATTATTATTTAATTTTTATTATTTATTTACTATTATTTATTTACTATTATTTACATATTAATATTTATTTATTTTTATTCATGTAATTCACTGATTATAATTAATTTGTAAAGCCGCTCATCTCAACACAGGATTGTCCTAGTGAGATGAGTGGCTAATGTTTTTGTTCATATATATAAATTTAAGAATACATAAATTTTATAATAGGTTCACATCAGGGTAACATCTTTCTTAGAGTTCGCCTTAGATGTCGATTTTACTCTAGTATTTTATATGTATTTTCTATTTACATTCACATGTTAGATACTATCAATGCATACAAGTAAGGCTAAACTACAACGGATATATTAGAGGAGTCACCCTTTTCTCCAAAGGTTTTTTAATAAAAAAAAAACATATTAAAATGTAATTCCACCATGAATTGACAGATTCAAAATTAGAAATAATTAGTAAGATATTGTTTGTCACCTCCTCTTCATATTTTTAGATAAAAGATTTTTAAATTTTATTTGGAAAGATTGGAACCAAATTTTTTTTTTATTTCAGGTATTTGGGTATTTTCAATAGATTTTTTTGGTCAAAAAATATTTTGGATAAAATTTACGATGACGGTAGCATTTAAATTTTATTTTCATATTTCCGTTTATTCATTTCTATAACGTTTTAAAACGCGACTTTTTTGATTTGCCGCCAATACGAATTGTTCGTTTTTTTCGTTAATATGGCGTTGTTGACGTCACGCTGACCAACGTCGGTGATAGCCGTATTATCGGTCAGTGGTATAGTCTTCAATATAATGACGTTTTAGCCAGATCGAACCGTCTGGGAAATATTAAAAATAACACATTTTCGGTATGATGATCGAAATTATAAAAATAAACTTTAAATATTCCACACATTTTTAACGGTATCCACAATTTGTGAAGTTACGCTATTTCATGAACCTATTGTAATAATTAAAATGAACTTATCTTATAAAATCTCTTGGTTTGAAATGAACGAATTTATTCATCTGTGTTTTATAAAAAAAATACGATGGATGAAATATTTCAACGGTTAAATAAAATCTGTAACAATTTCATTAGAATGCCATTCTATATAAGGCCTAACTCCTACACCTCCATTATATTGGTGGAGCCTTATTTGATTGAGTTTATTTGTTGTACAAAGTAATAAAGCAGCTTTGATAATTTGGAAGTTGATAAAGATTTTACAATTAGCCGGAGCTTTAGTGATTTTCTCGCTACTACACGCATCATACACATACTAATCTGGCAGATTAATTAATGTAAACAGTAAATACACAGCTGGATAACGTGCGGCATCTTCGTAGTTTGCCTATCTTAGTTAAAACACTTTCAGACCTGAATTAAGACTGCCATTGGAAAAATATATCTGATGCTTGATAACACCATGCAGAATTTTAGATGAATTTTGCCAAGAGTCAAAATATAAATATTGCTACCGCCTTAACGAGTATCTAATGAAAAAATTACATGCAAAGCCAGTATTGCCGGCTATAGGATAACAAAAAATGCTCTTATTATAGTATCTACTTTTTCTTTTGTCTATAATTGCGTTCAATTAACGGAACTTAATTCGTTTACATTATGTTCATAGGACATGACATTGTTAAATGAACATAATGTAAACAAATTAAGTATGCATGTACATTATTTTAAATTAAATTTTAAATTTATAAAAATAATTTTAAAAAAAGTAATTAAAAAACAATAATAGCAATTATAATTAAAACAAAAGTAGACAAAAAGCATAAGTAAAAAAATTATATTAAAAAAAATTAAAAGGAAATAATTAAAAAAAAAACCTTTTTGATGGCTAATTTATTACTATGAATAATAATAATAACGGATTAAAATACTTTTTTATCCGCTTTATAACTCTAGACAGGTAGGAAAATATTATTTAAATCCATGTACGCGTACATTCAAATATACACAGGGTTCGGAAGGGTGATCAGTGATCACCAGATGATAGATAATCCTTCCTTATTTAAGCATAATAGACTGAATTCTGCTTCATACTTCATACAATGGAAAATATTTACCTTAACATAAATAGAATTGTACTTAACTAGCCCAAGGACATGACTTATTCGGTCTCAATTTTAAATTCGGTATCAGTTTCGACCTTCCGTTGGTGTTTGTTTTTTTTGAAAGGGGATTCTAGCTATAAACTGCAATAAACGGCTAATTTGGTTTGTGGTGTATTTATCAAGATTATCAAGATGTGGCTACCTGTATCACATTTAAAATAGACGATTTGTAACTAATATTAATTAATTGATTAATTTTAGAAATAAATGTCATTTTCTAATTTTTATGTCAATACCGCACAAGAATCCCAACTTTCCGTAGCCAGTGGGACTATGTTATGCTATGAAATGTGTGAGAAGGGGAAAAATATGGGAAGCGGAAGTTTTGGGAAGTACCTGGGTATTCAGATCCGGTCACTAAATACGACTTTTGTTATTTCACGCAACGTCTCAATTCTGAATTGCGATCTTTCACTAGGGCGATACTGAGAGTATGTACCACTCTGAAATGTGATCAATGCGATAGTTATGAATGTATGATTTCACAAAGAATTAAATTTGAAATATACACAGAGTCAAAGATATTAACTACTCGACCTGAGAGGTTGAGTATTAACATATTGATTATTGAAACAGTATTCTTAACATTCAATAAGGAGCTCCAGTCCAATTTTTAATTTTTTTTTTTTAACAATTGGTTCAAACTTAATTACCAGAATACGAGGAATTCGTTTTTTTTTCTAAAGTTAGTTTTCATAATCAAAATAAGTTTCAATTTGTCCTCCAAATCTATGGCCGGACGGTTTGGAGGTTAGAATGTCAAATGTCAAAACAAAGATGAGCTTTACCGTAGATAATTTTATATTCTATTCACATTAAACCATAACTACATATAAGTAATAACATTATGTACATTTTTAGAAACTTTAACTCCAAGAATAATAATAGTATTTAGCATTAACATAATCGAAATATCCATATTGACAATAGATTTGCCCATGAATACTCTAATTTCTCTTGTTAATAATAGTATTTATTTTATATTGAACAACAATTATAAAGCAAATGGGATTGATAAATAGGGCCCTCAAAATCTTCTTTGTCTTGGTGATATCCCTGGGCGGCGTGACGGGACGTTTGGTGTTGGTCTGCACGTACGCCAGACGCTTGTCAGCCGGCTTCAGGATCCAGAAGGAGCACTTCAGCGTGTCGTCCACTGACATCATTGCTCCTGCATTATCGAATTCCCGCAGTACCAGTTGCTTCTTGGCAAAGAACTCATACCCGTCCTCTACCACCTGATGCACCCGGCAGATCAGGTCAAAGTCGTGCTTGTTGAGGAACTTGGCCACAATCTCAATGACGAAGGTAAAGGCTCGTTCTCGCCCCAGCTGGCGGTGTCCTTGTTGGGGTCCCAGCAGCCCACTTCCCGGTTGTATACAATATTTTTTACAACCACCGTAGCCCGAATAGCCCGAATCGCCATTTCTATTAACTTTTGGCACTTCACTAGTACATGTGGTGACGACCGACCGCCAGATGTGACCGATGCCCGATGCGTTAATTCGGAAGAACGAAGCAGATTTCAACTCAAAATATTTGGGTTTTTGTTATAAACTTGATTTAAGCTCGAAACGACAGCACTAAAATTATGTAATTTTTATAAACGTAACCTAAAAATTATTGCGGTTATTTTATGCTATTTTTTCACCGGGAAAATTAATAACTTCCCCATATTTCCAAGATAAATCAGGAACGACTATAAAACGCAGCCGGCAGCCACGGGGGCGCCTAGACTACTTCGTCTGCGAAATATGTAATCTTTGGCTAACCAGAGTGGTATATCTATGGACTAACCTGAATACAACATGGCGGATTCAATGTTTTTTACTAATTTTAAAACCTTATAGCAACAGTTTTACATATTGGATTTCATTTAAACTACTTTGTAAACCTTCCCGGCACTAATAAAAACCAACTGTGCTATTTTCAGCGAAATCGGTCCAGTAATTTTCGAGAAAATCGAGGACATACAGATAGATAAACATTCATTTTCTACATAGAGATTTACACCGCAACCTCCAACAGCTTACTTCTGAAAAACTGTTTTTCCATTAGATTATAGATTAAAATTATGCATTTTTCGTTGAGCACGCTTAATGCTGTATTATATTCGGACGTCGACGAGTCGAAGGTATTATATTTCAACAACGTCCATGTGATGGCAAAAGTCATGGTGCGTTTCGAGTTAACGCACTAGTTTATATTCAAATAAGGGCCACGGAACAATCAACCCAAGTGTGAGAAAATAGATTACTTCATAATTATTACGAAATATATCAACTAACTAAAATATGGTACATGACCACAAAAAGCCAAGATGGAGGTACGGTATTGACCGCTAGGCCAAAGTAGCAAAACCAAGACTACAGCCGCCTTTGGATCCTTCTAACAGTTGATCCCTTTTCATGTTTTACTTGAATTTTGAGTCTGGGTTCTTAAATAAAACGCATTCAATAAATTATTATAAATACTATCTAACTAAACTAACTAACCATCACGCCATTTCGCCACCGGGGTAGGAAGAGAGGACGGACCATCAAACAACTCGATCTTAGCATACTTGCTTCATTCACGTTCGTACATCACGGAATAACAAAAAAGAATATATGAGGCGATGTATGAATGAATTTTATCAAATGTATGGCGCAGGCAAACTCTTACGATATTAGTATTATTAAAAAAAAATTTAAAGCTGTCATAATAAAAAAAAAAACTAAAAATACTTGCAGATCTTAATAATAACATTATTAAATTTGATTTACATTAAACTTAAAATCTACTTAATATGGGATTTATAAAAATGGAGGATAATAATAACAAGTCCTGAACTTGAAGTATGATATCGGTGTAAATGGCGTAAATTGAACTGGTCTCATTAGCTAAGTTGGTTAAGCGGTTACTCCGGATAGGTAGAGGTCCTGGTTTCGAGTCCCAGATGCGACTGAAATCTTTTTAATTTCTGTTGTTTTTTCGGTTTCGTTTTTCAATTGAGATGTGTGAATATTATCTTCTTCAATGATTAAATATTACAATGAGGTTTACAAACTTCAATAAGTTATATTGTTGGAAAGAGTTCAGAAGAAATTTTTAAGATTTCTTTATTTGAGGGAATATGGCTACTACCCGTGGCTCTATCCTAGCGACTTTCTCCTAGGTATGCTCGGAATGAACCATCTGCGGGTCAGAAGGGATGTACACATTGTGACACATTTCTTCAGGCTGATTCGCGGATGGTTCGAAAATTCGGCTGTCATGGAGAACATTCATTTCTATGTTCCCGATGGTTATCTCCGTCACCGACAGCATAGACTGTTTTATCTCCCGGCCTGCAGGACCAACTTGCCAATGGTCATGCCGGTGGGGAGGGCAATCTTGCTGTTAAATAGAATCACTTCGGATATCGACATATTTAGTATCAATGAAGTTGAATTTAAACGTAAAGCTTTGTTGCTACTTGCATAATGCCAGTATGCCTTGTATACAATTTACTGAGATTATGTATGTCTAACTTATTTTTTGTTTTAATTTTTATTATTTTTTATAAGTAATTATTTTGGATGTTGTACATCCTATATCATCTTTAAAAATGCCTTAAAATGTAAATTTTGTAAAATTTTTAAAAAGAATAAACAGTTGAATTTATTTATTATAAAAAATAAATTGAATATTGTATTTCTGTTTAAGGTAAGTTTGTGAGGTTGAATAATATTCTGTAAGGTAAAGTACCTGGCTATTTAGATCTGGTTACTAAACGTAATAAAATGCCATTTTACACAGTGTTTCGATTTTGATTAGTGATTTTCTTTACCGGGGAATTCATATGTTTTCCTCTCCGGAACAAGCTACAAATATATAATATTTATTTTACATTTTGACATTTTACACCATCCCTATAAGTTTTTTTTAATCAATGAATAATATAATATTCATAAATATCAACGAAAAGTGAAACAAAAAAAGACGCTGTGACTTGAACCCAGATTCTCTAGCCTTACCGGGACTAGCGTCTCTACTAGTTGAACTATTGAGATCTAGGTATGTAGTGTCTTTTTTCTGTTTTATGTTTCGTTTAGATTTGTTAATGTTATCGTCTTCATTGATGAGTTTCAATAAATTTAATATTTTAAAACTGTTTTTTTTTTTGGGAACGGAACTTGCTGCATTGCTACCGCAGACGTTAAAATGTACAGCGGATCACGGATCAATTACTGAGGTAATCGAGTCATCAACACTTTAGAGCAAGTTTATTAACTAACCAACGATTTCGGTACGCCGGATATTCCTACCCATTTCCGGAACTGTACGTGCGTGCAGTATTTGAATATTTAAATTACCTGGCAAACAAAAACGGTGATAACGGAACGGTGGAATTAATTCAAATTTTCAAATTAAGAACACTTTTCTATAAAACAACAAGTGCCGCCACGCCAATAACCACCACTATTTCCGGATCGCGGCTCTATATCCCATAGCCATGTACCTACCTCCTGTATAGCGTACAGACTATAGTATACAGGGTGTCTCATAATTATCGCCAACATGACATTCCTTACTTTAATATAAGTTTTGCAACCTTTAACACTAGTACCTACCTGCTCAACATTCTAATCTTAGAATCCATTTATTTATTTTTTTAATTTTACGTAAATCAAATTTAATAATGTTATTGTTAGGTTCTGAAAGTATTTTAGTTTTTTTATTATTGCGACAGCTGTTTCGGCGTACAAGGCCATTTTCAAACTATGGTTAGTCCGCATGGCGACTAATTTATATGATTTTATTTACTCCCACCCAATTTTATTATGGAAGGCGTTCAAAATGATTTATTTTTGGTAAAACCGATTTGGTTAGAGAATATATTATATACTATTCTGTGATATACTTACAATTGTGTGTTTTCCCCTTATTAACTTACAATATTTTCTTAATTGATTTGTAATTATGTGAATGCTTTTGAGTTATTTAAATTAGTTTTATTGTTTGGGTCGTGTGAGCATACTGGGTAATGGGGAAAAAATAATTTTTCTAACTTTATTAATTAATTTTATTCAATTTATTTTTTATAACTTATTGAAGTTTGTAAACCTCATTGTAATATTTTAATCATTGAAGAAGATAATATTAACACATCCCAAATGAACCACGAAACCGAAAAAACAACAGAAATTAAAAAGATTTCAGTCGCATCTGGGACTCGAACCCAGGACCTCTACCTATCCGGGGTAACCGCTTAACCAACTTAGCTAATGAGACCAGTACAATTTACGCCATTTACACCGATATCATACTTCATGTTCAAGATTTATTAATATTATCCTCCATTTTGCGACTGAAATCCTTTTAATTTCTGTTGTTTTTTCGGTTTCGTGGTTCATTTGGGATGTGTTAATATTATCTTCTTCAATGATTAAAATATTACAATGAGGTTTACAAACTTCAATAAGTTATAAAAAATAAATTGAATATTTCTTTCCAGACTTGTACAATAAGTCAATAGATGTCTCATATAAATAAAAATCGGGTAGGTATATCCGAGACTCTGTTCCGATTGCAATTGAGTTCTGGATGAAACTTTGCAATCATCATAAGGACAGCAGCCAATAATATGGGATTTATAAAAAAAAAATGGAGGATAATATTAATAAATCTTGAACATGAAGTATGATATCGGTGTAAATGGCGTAAATTGTACTGGTCTCATTAGCTAAGTTGGTTAAGCGGTTACCCCGGATAGGTAGAGGTCCTGGGTTCGAGTCCCAGATGCGACTGAAATCTTTTTAATTTCCGTTGTTTTTTCGGTTTCGTGGTTCATTTGGGATGTGTTAATATTATCTTCTTCAATGATTAAAAATTAATTTTATATTATGATTATTGGTTCATTTAATTATTTTCAGATTTTCAAGTAAATTTAATAAAAGATCCTTTCTTTCTATATGTAAGGGTTTAGGTTTATTTTTGTTAAGCGGGACACGATTATTCACAAATAGATATTTTGTGAATTTCGAAAGAGTGTTTATTATTATTATAACACCGTATATGTTCTTTGAATCTAGTTGAGAAAGCCATTCCAGTCTGGCCTATTTAGCTAGGGTTACAGTCGGTGTGGTCGAATTTTAATTCATATAGTGGAATATCACCACTACTGCCAACACACGGTTTTATTACTGATTGGAGTGTGATAAATAGATATTCAATAAATATTAAACAATAGCATAAAATACAGATAAAGCGAAAACCCTAAAGAAGTCAATTTTATTAATTGATAAACTAAAGTTCTTAAAAACTTAAGACAAGATTTTTGTGCAAGGGGTAACAATTATTATTTTTATAAACAATAATTATTAATCAAAACACTCATCGAAATTGAAAAAACCTTCCGAGCAAAGATAAATGTCGCCGGCAGGACTCGAACCCGCACCCTTCTAATGTCCGGTTAGATGCTCTACCGTTGAGCTACGTCGGCTTATCGCAAACCCGCCAAGTTAATCAATATATGCTAGTGTTCCATTTTAATAATTACTGTTTTTATTATATTTTCACCTGTAAACAACCAACTTTATTAGTATGAGAGAGGCTTGTAACGGCTAAATCCCTCAAATAGATGGCGTAGAGACAAATTATGTCTACATTTTATTGGTGAAAATTGCTTTGACTTGTCAAATATTTATTAATTGATAAACTAAAGTTCTTAAAAACTTAAGAAAAAACTTCTTAAACTTAACTTTACAGGTGAAAATATAATAAAAACAGTAATTATTAAAATG
This sequence comes from Halesus radiatus, assembly GCA_022606495.2. Classification (NCBI taxonomy): domain Eukaryota; kingdom Metazoa; phylum Arthropoda; class Insecta; order Trichoptera; family Limnephilidae; genus Halesus; species Halesus radiatus. The sequence goes on from JAHDVE020010163.1 coordinate 17,422, forward strand.
GAACACTAGTATGTTGATTAGCAACTTGAGCTGATAATCAATAGCTCAACTGACCAGATGTGCGGAGTTCGAAAATCGGCATTTCTTTAACTCCGGAAAATTTTTCAATTTGGATGAGTGTTTTAGATTAATAATTATTGTTTATAAAAATAATGAAGTCAATTTTATTTAATCTGGATAAAAAATAACTAACTTTATATATAGGCAGAGATGTCAGGAGAGGGAGATTTTATATTATTGGTATCTCAAAATGTTGAATATTTTTGTAAATTTTATGTACCAAAATAATGACAATAAATGTCTTAAGGCGATGCAATGGGAAGTAATGCAAAATCGTGTCTTTTCGGTTTGAGAATTTGTTGGCCTAAAATATCATAGATGATTTAATTAATTACTGCAAGTAGATCACACCTTGGCCTTTCATTTAAGAGGGTAATATTTTGGTATGTCTTTTTACAAGCTTAGAAAAAAATAAAGTATCAGACCTTAAAAAAGTGTTTAAAGCGCAAAATCTCCAACTTATGAACGCCTTTTCCCATATTTTTGTATTGCTCATTGTGGTAAATTAATTTTTTTTGAATATGACCGTAAAACATTTCAATAATTATGTCTGAGCTTTACATAATAGAATAAAACACGCATTTTGGTGATGTTGTTTTTGAGTAAATCGAAACATGCGGCCGATGTACAGCGGGATTTTCAACATTGTCGCCACCTGCATAAGGAGCGCGTGATTTTGTTAAAATTTTAGTAGGTGGATCGCCTTAATTGAAAAAATTTAAAAAAAATTACACTCCACTCTCCTGGTGAAGCCTTAATTTCAAACCAAACCCAAGGGTAACAAAAACTAATAATAACAACCCATGGGGGTGAACTCGATCACCCTCAACAAATACATAATATTGTAGGTAAATAATGAAAAAGATGAGATATACTATAAATAAAGTAGTTTTTTTAAAAACTTTTTTATGAATGTGCGAACTCTAGATGACAAATGGCATGCTTTAAGATATTAGCTAAATAATAATTACAAGTCCCATCATCGTGGGCATAATTTAGCCTTGTAGAATTTAGACCCGTATACGACGATTTTATATAAATAAATTGACAAAGGACCTCATTTAAAGATGTGTCATTGTAGAAATGCGTAAGAAAACTATTGAAATCAGAGATATGTTCATATTTTAAAATAAATAAACAATCTTTCTTAAGTGGTTCCAAGGTTTGTTAAAAAGAATCACAGTTCAATTGAGCCGTGGTACGATTTACCAGGAGTCGCACGCTCACGACTCATCAACATGAGCCGGCACAAATGAACGGCTCGTTCACGTAGTTCACGTAGTTCATGTTATTACTCCCTTGTCTCCTGATATGGTAACCAATCTGTGAATTGTTGGGCTCTTGTAGAAGGTCGTTTATGTATACATTAAATAGAGATTGAGACATATTACCCCATAACCCTTGCCCGACTTCGCTAATGAGGAATAGGGGTCTAAAAGAAGATCTTGCCCATTGCATAAAATTTAATAATAATAATCACCTCAAGGGCGCTGTAAATATTGACGTGATTGGCAATTTTTTTAAAAGACTTGAATTAATTAATATTATATTTTAATATAAATTATCCATTAGGTACGTATCAGTGTTTCTTAGATATTATTTTAATTCAATAAATATCACGTATTTTTTTTAATCATTGAAGAAGATAATATTAATAAATCTCAAATGAAACATAAAATAGAATAAGACTAATAAAATAAAAAAAGGCATCAGTTGCATCTGAAAATTGAGGCCAAGACCTGTCTTACCGGAACAACGATCTAACCATAAAGCTAAATACCGGTTTGTTTTACGTAATTTTTATCGACATCATACCATTTAAGACTTCAATATTATCCTTAATTATTTGCCTGGCTGCTATATTTTCTGTATGATTGCAAAGTTCTACCCGAATCCTATTTGCAATCTATATAGTGTCTCGGTTATACCTATCTGAGATTTATTTGTATGGGACATCTATTGACTTTTCTACAAGTCTAGAAGGAATAGTCAATTTACTGGAATAGATTTTGGAAGCTTATGAACCCCGTGATAATATTTAATTTTAAGTAATTTTTATCGATATTATACTTCAAATTTAAGACTTATTAGAATTATCCCCAATTAAATATTACAATGGGGTTAATGAAATTCAATAAATTATTCCAATAAACTCAACATCATTTTTTAATCGTCCACCTCGTTCAGCAATGTTATACAGGGAACCATAACAACGATATGGTCTTTTATATGGTCTATAAATAATGTGTAATGATAGTGTCCAAAAAAAATAAATTAATTAATATAAGAATAATGTAAGAACAGGAAGTAAAATTTGTACATCGCCCTTGAGGTGATTTTTCACAAAAACGGCGCTATAAAAATCATCCGATTATTATTATTGATAATTAATTAAAAATATTATTTATTAGTACGGCTCGGGTGACCCTGAGCATAGTTTGAATAATACAATAACATTATTGTAAACTCAAACGGGACACCCTTTTCCCGGTTGAACTCGGTTGATCTGATGTAATCTCGTGCAATGGCCGCCCAGTTATACCACGGTTCAAATGTTTCCAGCCATCGGTCAATTAATTTGTTTATTGTTTGCTGGTTTGTGCTTTCTAGCACCATTGTTACAGAATAATGGACTGGAGTATGATTGAAAGGATTATGCGCGAGGTGGCTGCGTTATTTCGTTGGAAATGAGATCGCCGCGGTAATTAGACGGCAAGTTCAACAACTAAAATGTTTACTCAAACAAAATAGTATTTAGTTAACACACACCAATAAATTGTTTTAAAATTTAGGTTTTGGTGTTATAAACTTCCTTACATTTATCTATTTATTTTAATACCTCCAAACTTGTTGATTTGAACTTATTGAAATGCATATTATTATTTATTTGTAAGAAACAAATAGTTTTAATGCAAATATATATACGGAGGAAGTTTAACAAAAGGTAAGCCAACAAAGTTTCTTGTACTAACAGTAGATAAATACGGATGTTTTATTTATGAACATAACAAGATAAAGAAAAAACAAAATAAGAAGGAAGGGGGGGGGGGAGATAAGATCAGGACAGGAGATGCTCTCGGTACATTTAATACCCATTATCAATTTGTCTTTGTACGTATTAATTGTGCGTTATAATGCGCACAAATACGGGGAATACGAGAATTCAATTTTAATTTAACTTATTTGTATTTTACGTGGATTAACCGCAGTTTTAAAATGGCCTTAATTGCAGAAACAGCTGTCACAATAAAAAGTAAAAATGCTCGGAGAACTTAATAATTACATTATTAAATTTGATTTAAATTAAATTTAAAAATAAAAATTACAAACGTATCATTAAATTAATAATATTTTCTCCGCCCGGTCTCACGGATGATTTTCATTATTTTTCTTGCCTTCCCTTACTAATCACGATAACACACGTATAACAGGTTTTCTCATGACAAGTGATGGAGCATCAGACGTTTAACTGGAGATTAAAAAGTCTGTCTGAACAACAAACAGATACTTGTTTAGTGGAAGCTCGGGAGAGTGGCGTCAAGATTTTAAAGATAAGAGCTAACGACAATGTGACATCAGATCAACAATCAAATTAGTTAAATTACACTAAACGGATTAGGCATCATTTGGAAATGTCGATAGGTGTACATAACTTACCGTGATGTTTCTTTTATTAACCAATTATTTATGTTAGGGATTTCAAAAATGAAGATAACGTACTTATAGATCTGTATAGGCTACCTGGAAAGCTTCGGAACTATAGATATTGGGAGCAATAGATTACAGGGATCATTTTTTGTTTCGTAAAAAGTTTAGAAATTGAATTTGAAGAATGCCAAAGAAGTAACGATTCAAAAGAAAGCTTATTTCAAAAATTTGCATGCGACCTTACGACTCTTGGACCCCAGACAGACCAATAAAATAGCTTATCTTATCGAGAAAAAATATCAATATTAGTATGTGGTTGATTGATTTCTGCAGAATCAAGAAAAACTTTTTTTCGATCTAAGCATTTCTCTTTTTTTGGTAAGTAAAGAGTTTAAAAAATATTGGAGCCGAGTCTACTCTTCGTTGAATTTTAAAAGACAGTACACAGCTGATGATAATCAGTTTCCAGCTTATACCACTAATTTCCGGACACCATGTACAGTTTTTCCTATGAATGATAAACAATTGAAAAATATTGAGTAACAATTTTTTTCCCACACGACCAAAATGCCTTTCTTTAGCGTATCAGTTAGCGAATAATCTATAAATCCTGAAAAGCTGTGCCTACCCATCATAGAACGATGAACCATAAAAAGAAATTAAAAGAAAATAGCTTTTATTTTTAAATAAGACATATTTCTAAAAAAATGTAACTCATTTATTAAGTTGGTCAAAACAATCACCAGAAAATTAAATAAAAAAATTATTTTATTGACCATTTTCAAAAAATCGATGTACTTTTTATATGTACCCGAAATTGTAAACTGCACACAGCCTACAATTGATAATAGAGCAATGCGCACCACTGATTTTAATGCATCCTTAACAATTGACATTTCTCAATCGGTAATCTGATATTTCAGCTTGTAATAAAAACAGTTTTCCAACTAAACATACATTTTATTTAATCTTATCGTTGGAAGAACAACCAATTAAATGTTCATATTTTCGTTTCTACATATACAACAATTAAAATATTAATTTGAGTAATTAACATTACCTTATACCTGTATTAATGGGGTATAACTAACAATGTATCACGGGTAAGGTAGTTACTAACGATTTATTCCCTTTAAATTACGACATGGTAAACCGTATCCTGTGCAAAGGGGCGCAAGTATCACAATTACCCCATAAAATATTCGTTTTGGTATGGTAACATAATTTTTTGACCGGAACCTATTGACTACAAGACCACCTGTTATTTTTCATCTGCTTAAGAATGTACATACCTACATTTGATTGCATTGAAAAATTTTGACTTACGCGTGATCATTTTTTAAATAAATGATTTATTTTCCTTATTTCTTAAATGTATTTTTGTGGTTAAAAGCTCGGTGATCATGCAGGTTTCATAGTACTTGAATAGCTGTAATTGGTTTGCCTAATATGCATTCCTTATTATCACTATATCCAATTGGCTATTTCCGAAAACCTAACCATATATGAAAACCACATTACTGTCTGCTTTAGCCACTTAAAACGCACCACCGCTGTTTGAACTTGAAATGTGTTTTTTTTTAATTACATAAAAAAATAAAAATTTCACTTTTTTTTAAAAGAAAGACAAATATTCCCTGTTTACGAATAACCTGACAATATTTGAAAATCTCCTATTACCATAACGGTAAGCAAAAGATGTTGCTTGTGTTGTGATGGAGGACGTAGCCAGCTGAGGAATTGAACTCATGACGCCTGCATTAATATAACTTACTCAACTAGATTTATTACCCATTACGGCATCCGTCCACAGTAGGTCCAGCCTCTCCTCGCACAGCCTCAGGAGTTGTTTCTCCCACCTGTGTCTGGAGAGGCCCACGTAAAAGTCAATATATGACAATTTTATGCATTATAATTTCGTATATTAAATAGTGGTTTACACAAAGTATTCCTTAATATTTGTATCAATGAAGATACCACAGAGTAATTTTATATTGATTGTTATACATGTTAAGTATTTTTTCTTTAATTTTTGAAGAAGCAGTTTGTTTTAAAATAAACCTAGTCTCCTCTCTTTTTCAATTTCGTCTGGAAGGCAAATTTGTTAATTGCTTCCCTCGTAGCTAATGGATTGCTTGCCATGTTATGTATAAAGGTGGTAAATATATGTTATTATGTTGTCGTTTAAAGAATGTGTGTACTTATGACGTTTTCATTATTACTGTGTTTGTATGTATGAGTTATTTATTTATTTTATATATATTAAGAAATATATTATACTAGTATAGTTTTCTTATTGTTAACAGTTTTTTTCTTTGTATATATATTTTTTTATGGATGTTCTAGAATAAAGTTAAATGGCCTTTTGATTACCTCGTTTTGTATAACCTGTAAATCATTTATATTTGTTTCATAAGCGTTTCCTCAGATTTCAATTAAGTAGTTTTAATGTGATAGAACTAGGCTATAATATATCTCGATTTAGCAATCGCAATGAATTGCAATGGTGATGTAGAAATGAGTGTATATCAAGTATTGAGAAAAACGAAATATTTGAGGTTGATGTATTAAATCATGTTAAAGCCATAAAAATAAACCAAATCCAAAATGTCTGGTCGATCGGTCTCATGGTGCCTGAGAAAACGGACTTTTAGTCACCAATAGTTATAAAACATATATAGGGCGGTTAGAAAAAGTCAGATTTCCGATTCGATTTTGATAAATGCTTACTAAGCTCATGTAAATTTTAAAAACACTTAACACTTTAAAAAAAATTATGTTTATCGTATTGCGTAGGAATATTATCATCATTTAGAAATAATAAAAAATCCCTCTCTGACGTCCCTATCCGACTTAATGAAAAATATTTAGATTCGTAAAGAATGCAAGGGTGAAGTAAGCGTAATGAGCAAGATTAAGAAAGGGACGCTTAAATGGTTCGGGTATGTAGAGCGAATGGAACGAAGAAAGGAGTGTAGTGTATGAAGCGAATGTGAATCGAAGGAGAAGCCGGGGACGTCCGAGGAAGACACGGTACAATAAATCAAATACTCGATTCGGGCCATGTCAGAAATCGGAATAACAGAAGATAATGTATGAGACGTTGTATGAATGTGAATGAAGCAAGAAGTGTAGGCCAAGATAGAGTTGTTTGGGGGTCCGTTCTCTCTGCCTACCCCTGCGGAGAAATGACGTGACGTTTAGAAACATATACTGTGAATGTGAAAAGAAAAGGTATTTTAATGAAATACGGACAAGTGTATTTTTCAATCACATATCTATATTATGACATCACTCTACACATTGGATAAATCCATTCGTTTTTTATTGCATATAGAAACGACAACTAAAAAACCAGTGCGCAACTACTCGGCGTACGCAAATAAATTATATTAATATTTACTTAATCTATGATGTTATTAAACATTAAATTGATATAACAAAATATATTTAGTATATCTGCGGACTTTCCAGGGTGCGAGATACTCTCAGTATCGCCCTGTTTAATGATTACCATTCAGAATCGAAATATTGTTAGAAATTTGACAAAATATATGGCAAAAAGTCCCGATAAACTACCTTTTGGTACTTTGTCAACGGGAGCTAGTTATTCAAAACCTTATTACTAAATTTACAGTTACGGTTAAGTTATAAATATATAGTTAAAATAAAAACATAAGTAAAAAAACAAAAAAAAAACAAAAAAATCTCATTCAAACACATAAAAAAAACTAAAAACATAAATGACAACAATAAATCGATAATAAAATAATATTTCCTAATTATCTAATACAAATAGTATCTTTCAGTTAGCCATGTTTTCAATATATTTGTTAACTGTTTAGTTTTAATACATTTTTTAATTTTTTTTTTTAGCAGGTTTAAACAGCTAGGAATCATGTGATCTAAACTTCTTTACCCGTATTTGTTTGTATGCTTAGGAACCATTAATCCTTCATTAAAATTGAGACGAGTAATGTAAGTGTGCTCTAGTCTATTTGTATTATATATAGGGTTATTAATGTACTGAAATATAATTTTGTACCAAATTATTGCTCTCACGGGAAGAATTTTGAGACTGATAAAAGTATGGAATATTTTGCCTTTGTTCGTATAAACTTGTATGAGCTAATAATGTGTGTACTGGTTGAACATTTCTCTCCCCATTTCCCTCAGTATCATAAAATACCATAATTGGGGATGCTATTGGCTTCAGAAATTCGGGATATAAAAATGACATTCATTTATATATGTATACCTATAGTACCTATCTACCTATCTATGGTAATTTTTTAAATCTAGTAATTTTTAATGTGCACCCGGTTTTGTACTTTAATGATTTCGTAGGTTCGTGTTTATTTTATTCCATTTGTTTTAACATTAAACAAAAAAATTGTGACGCAGGAGAGGTCATAAATCAAAATCATCCACACTTATCACATCTCCGTAATCTATTAAATCGGCGGAGCGAGAACGCGGCGAATTATGAGGGTCGTTAGGAAAAAAAACATAATAAAATAATTATAAATTACTGTTTTCACAACTTCATTAATGTATCTATAACAACATGTTTCTCTTACAATAGTCAATTAAATATAATTAAAAATCAAATATTTTTTTAAAAGAGTGTCTCTTGAATTTGTTTTCATTTTAATATTAATAATAACATAATTTTTATTTTGTTAATTTCTAATTTAAATTTGTTATTCAATATTTCATAATAATTTTTTATTAACATTTTTGATTAATTACTTACCTACTTTGATTAATTTTTGTTTATGTTTATAATTTGTCTATTCTTAAATTATTGTGTTCCATGTTTATCATTTGTCTATATTTGACATTGCTATTTTTTAGTTTTCTTTTTTTTATGTGAATACCGCACAAGTGTCCCAACTGCTCCCAACCCTCTGGAGTCAGTGAGACTATGGCATCCTCAATTGGGAAATGTTGTGAGGTTGAAGGTTGTGGGGAGTGGAAGGAGAAGGGGAAGAGAAAGATTAGGAATTACTTGTCTATTCAGATCTGGTCACCAAACATGGCTAGAAGCCATTTCAGGCAACGATTCAATTCTAAATCGTGGTCTTTCTCCAGGGCGATACTGAGAGTATCTTCCACTCTGGAACGTGCGCAAATATACTGTATACTATTTTTAATCAATTTTGAAGCAAGATAAATTAATTAAATAAAGTTAATTTAGGCACGCCGGGATTTGAACCCGCCACCTTCGGATTCGAAGTCGAGAGCCTTACCCCTCTACCATGGAGGCCGTCAACTCTATTCATTATACGTCCATTCTATACATTCCTGATGAGGAAAGCATCGCGTTTGAAACACGTTGATAAGTGGTGAATACAAAGTAATTTTTAACTCATTTAATAAACAATTTATTTACGGTAAATGTGATCTCTAGCTTTGAAATTTGCCCTGAAGTAACATATGGTAAATGTAGATATTAAAAAGTGCCTTTATTTTTAATTTTTTAAATAATCAAACTTTCAGCATGACCCTCGTTAATTACCCTCACCTACCAATGAATTAGATTATTTTTTCACAGTACTTCTATGGTATTTAACACACTTTTTTATATTCATAACAACTCACTCTCGTAACACTGTTAATTCCCATTATAATTACCATTGCATTCCTTTTTTGGTTTTTATTAGATCCATATAACTTTAATTCCCCCCGAACGACTTCAACACGCGTAAAAAGGTATAAATTATACGATTATTGTTATATATTATTTGTTAAAACAGGTCTTAAAAACCAAATACTCAACATCTTAATTGGCCAAGGAATATTAACTGCTTCATAAATATTTTAAAAAGAAAAATCATTGCATAATAGTTTTGACTCTAAATTTATTTTAATTCTAATTAAATTCAACCAAAACAAATTAAGAATTCACAATCACATAGTATTTATGCATACGAAGAATAAAGGGAGAACACGTAAATCTCTATACCTACTTTGAATATTTTTTGATTTAATTTGGTTACTTAGAATATAACATTTGTGTTCCAGTATAATATTACGCGGTTTACGAAATTTCACGGTATTAAACTAGATGCTTTAATGGCTCCTGCGAATAATTAAAATATTTTTTTAAAAAACTGTTTTTGAAAAAATAATATAAAAGTTTACGATCTCTAAAGGGCGTTTTCAAAATCGTTTATCCGCATAATATGATACGAAATGATTTTCCATGCCGTTGTTTTTCTTAATGTTTTTTCGCCTATAATAAGTACTAAAAAAATATATTAAAGATAACATTATCATAATAACAAATTGCTCCCTGTGTAGATAAGAAAATATTTAGATTGATAAAAAACGGTTATTATAAAAAAAACTTTTGGATAATTAAGATCTTAACCCTTTCTCAACCATGGTTTTGTTAAAATTACATAAATTTTGAAAAATATCTACGTGGTAAGCAGGTATTCATTATACTCACCTTATTTATTTGTGACTTTTTTGTAAATGATTAATGAACCTTATCTGGCAAATACTTTTTTTTTAAAGAATGTAAGGCTGATGTAAGCGTAATGAGTAAGATTAAGAAAGGAACGCTTAGATGGTTTGGGCGTTTGTAGCGAATGAACGAAGAGATGAATGTAAGAAGAATATATGATGCGAATGTTAATGGAAGAAGAAGCCGGGAATGCCTGAGGAGACAGGAAGACAACTCGAATCTGATCATGTCAGAAGTCGGATAATAGAAGAGTATGTATGAATGTGAATGAAGCAAGATCGAGTTACTTTGCGGTTCGTCCTTTCTGCCTACCCCTGCGGGGAAACTGCGAGATGGTTAATTACTTAGTTAAATATTTCTTAACGTGTAAGTTTCTTTAATTATACCTATTCGGAAGATTTAAAAATAATTCCAGTACACCTCCAAATATATATATTTTTATCTTAATTTTGATGAGAAATGGTATGAATTTTTACATAAATATTGCTGAATATAAAACCAGAAGCTGAAAGTAAAACTAGGCTAATTTTGATGAAGGCACATTCTTCACAAGTAAAACGGTTTATCTCCAATCGAAAACGCGCTGATAAAAAATGTTTTTTTAATTAACACCAAGCATCCGTCGTGAATAATAAGCAAAGCGAAACAATAACGACCTGCTTTTTTAATTTCACGTTGTAATGCGCGCAATAATTGACACTTTTGCCCGATTATTGTAGTTATGCCTAGAAGCCGGGATCCGTGTGCAGGTGATAATTTTTCATTAAAGCCTTATCTGATCGGAGAGGAATAACACTATTTTGATTGTAGGCTTAATTACGTGAAACGTGGAAAAGTAATTAGAGATTCGGTGGCTTTAAATAGGCTGTCACGTGGCATACGTCATAGGTACCTACGGAGCAAACTATACCTTTTAAGGGTGCCACATACAAATTACAGACCGTGAAAACATTGTCATTATCATTAAAAAGTATGTAAAGTGTTGAATATAGTTAATTATTTTAATATTGAAAAAATAACCCTCTTTTTTAACTTTTTTTTATTAAAAAGTATACAATACATCATACATTGTATTCCTAGTAGTTAAGAAACTCATTGTGGGATCACCTGCAGTACAGTGTTTAGAAACAAACATACTTAATATTTAAAATACATAACTAACATTCACATTAAATTAGTAACATTTACAACACACAATTTGCATTTGTAATAAAGACAAATCAGTGGTACATTATAACATAAGTGTACAGAGACACTTATTATAAAGAAACACATCACTGGTCCATTATATAGTTATACCTATTACAGAGACATATCACAGCATTAATCCTTAAGGTATTCTTTCGAATAATAGAGTTCACGCTTCTTACTTTCAGAGTTTTCACATTTTCTTGAATTTTTAATATCGTTGTGTGTAAGCTATATATTCTAAAGATTTTAGTCCATATTTTGTATCAGTGTATTTTGGTATATGTAGTTTGTTGTGGTTTCTTGTGTTGTGTTGGTGTACATCGTGATTGTAATTGAGTGTGGTGTTAGTATGTTCCGAGTGTTGAATTACATGCTATTATTTTATTTTATTATTTATTAGAAACACAAACAAAACATTTACATAAAAGCATCATACATAATATGTCATATATTTACAATCGGCGTTTAAATATCTATAATAAATGTGTTTACAACATGTGTGGTGTGCGAAATAAAGTCTTCGGATTATTTGGTTACAAATAAAAATTAATTCATTAAAAAATAATGCTAAAAAAATAATTAAAAAAACATTGAATAACAAATTTATATTAAAAATTAAAAAAGAAATCTTTATTATTATTAATATAAATATGAACATAAATTCAAGGAATGGCTATTTAAAAAAATCATATTTGATTATTTATTAAATTTAATTCGCTATTAACGCTTTTTCTTATTTCTAAAATAAAGTGTATTTTTTATTTAATTAATTAATAATGATGGCATAAAGCGAATACCAATTGTTTGAAGAAATTATACAAAGACAATGTTTATTTACCTATTTCACTGAAACTCGGTGCGTGCAAAAACACGATAGTGCCATAACGATATTGTTTGTTTCCACGGTTACCAAACAAACGAAGATGAAGGGAAAATAATGTCACGAAAAAAGGTTCAAAGATTTTACTTTCTTTAAATTTGATTTTGTATTTTAATTTTATTTATGAAGACAAAAAAATCATCAGCTATGGCTTTTTGTCTTGAGATTTTAAATACATTTATGGAATTTGAGAAAACTTCAATGTAGTGATATTTACTTATTTATCGTTCAATCTAGTGATTTGAACATAGTGTTGGGATTTCCTGGGCACTCATGGAGACTATATCCCTTGCAGTTGAACTAGGCATCTACGCACAACTCTTTTCTGCCTACCTAAAGAGTGTTATGTTCTTTGACCAAACTGAGCCGCGTGATATACATGTTCTCGGTGTATTTATAACTAAGGCCCTTCAAACAGCACAATACGAATCCAAAGGTTGCGGGTTCGAAATCCGGTGCCCAAAAACTAATTTTACATGTGATATTTCACATTTAATAACAGATAGTCAATTTTCGGTATTGTTGTAGATAAATAGAATCTACGTTCCTTGCAAAATCAGTGTAAAATATTCTTTGCGCGTGAAGCAGAAGGGCGGGTGAGGCGGCTGTCGAAGTCGCCCAAATCCTTCCAACCGCGAACGAACTACAAACGGAGTCACCGCACTGCACGACTGGCCGCTGGGCATCGCGGCCCGGAGCATTTGAGTTACCGGCATGCCAACTTCATTTGCTGCCTAAGTTCTTTAACATTAAGAAAGCTAATTTATACGAATATTGATTACGGTGTAACCGATAAAATGTTACACCATTGCTTTTTCTATCTTTTCCAGGACGACATGTTTAATCATGTTGGCATTTTGCTGTTATCATTAGAGATCTATACCAGGCGAGCGCTTGTAATCGATTGAAGCCCGTGCTATCTCTATGATGCCAATTAGCTGTATGTTATTGCCCATATTTCGAACACTGATGCTTGCTCCATTTGAATATCGATAGGTTTCAGTGTGGCGGATACTCTCAGTATCGCCTTGGTGAAAGATCATAATTCAGAATCGATGCGTTGCTGGAAATAGCTTTAGCGGTGTTTGGTGACCAGGTCTGAATAATCACGTTCTTCCTAATCTTTCTCTTCCCCATCTCATTCAGTTTTACAATATACCCCAGATAGGGATACCACTATTGCCACTGTCCCTCTGGCGCCTTGGCAGTTTGGATAATTAAAAAAAAACGGCCAAGAATAGAATTCCTAGATGATGTAGCACCATGCTGGTTTTCCGTCATCAGTACCTAGAAGAAAAAAAATAACATACTAAGGATTATTGTTATCTGCACACTTTTGCAAATGAAGCACGTACATATCGTGAAACAATTAAAAACATATGCAAAGTAGATATAATTTTTTTTTCAGCCACAATGCTCGTTTTTGACTTCTTATTTTGAAACTACCAATTCATTGTGAAAATCGATAAAAAAATATTATTTTTTATTTACTGCTTTAAAAAATACAGTCTATATAAACTACTTTTTTGTTCTTGTTATTCAAAACTCAAAATTTACAGTTTATTATTATCTTAATATTTATATAAGTTTTTTTAAAACAAAATTTATTTCAGTGGGTAATATATTTAAACAGCTAGGAATCGTGAAATCTAAAGTTGTTTTTCCATATTTTTTTGTATGCTTAGGAACCATTAATCCTTATTTTTATCGTTACATTAGTCGTTATTTTTTTATGTATCAAAAAACCCATGTAACCCTCTTCCACTTATTTATTTCAGACCGGAAAGGTTTCGCCTTACAACGGTCATCTTGAGTCATGTACAATTTAAACTAAATCTATGGTATTTATGTCAGAAGTGAGCCCCATTTGCTTTTTCTAATATTGCACACTCACGCCTGAGAAATTTGTTATATTGCTGATGGAACGGCTTTGCAATTATATTTGAAACTACATTCAGGTTAGTCTATTACTTTCTGGAAGAAGGATTACATTGTATCGGTTTACTGAATGTCTATTGCGCCAGCTTTATTTCAAACAGTTGGTTATTTCTGTTTTTTCCTTGCTCATTTAGATGAATGTATTATCGCTTCCGGGTGCCACGTGATCCAAGTTATCAAAGACTATTTCGGAACCCGGAAAAATCGCACGAGACCCGGAACTTTCGGGAGGCAACCAACCTCACGAGGTGAAATAATACGGTTTTGTTCACACCGAGAGCGCTCGGTTTGTGAAACTTTATTGGAATCCGTTTAACACCGCTAATTCGTTTTTAATATGTTGCCGCCACACTTTTACCTTTCGCTCTGTTTTACTTTGCCAAACTTCGGATTCGTGGGAAGGTACTCTTATAAATGTGATACATATTTTCCGAGCCTTCAAAATACCTTTCTTTTAGCTTATTATTTAAAATTATGAATAATAGCCTGGACTCGCCAGAGCTCATTACCTTTATAAACATTCACATACTTTGTAGACCAACCTGACAAACAGATTTTTTTTTATTTGCAGGATCAATTTTAGTATAATGTCTTCAATTCACGACAATTTCACAATATCGACATTCTTCGCAATACCCTTTCAAAATATCGAACCGAAGTAATACGTACGACGTTCAAATTGATACACGAGCATAAAATGTATCGAGAGTATCTCCTGTCGCGATCCTATCTTCCTCTTCCTCTCCCCCTTCCATCTTATTTTGTTGTTTCTTATAAAACATCTGTACTTAACCACTGTTAACATAAAAAACTGTGTTGGCTTACCTTTTGTTAAACTTCCTCTGTACATAAATTTGTATTAAAAGCTGTTTGTTTCTTACAAATAAATAAATAAATAAAATAGCTAGAATGTTTCCAATATCGGAATATTATCATTTTAGGGGACAAGAGTAATGGTGAACTAATACAATCAATTATATAAGCAATAATTATTAGCCTGAAACACTCATCCAAATTGAAAAAACCTTCCGAGAAAAGATAAATGTCGCCGACAGGACTCGAACCTGCACCCCTCTGATTGCCGGTCAGATGCTCTACCGTTGAACTACGTCGGCTTGTCGCAAACCCATCAAGTTAATCAATATATACTAGTGTTTCATTCAATAATTACTGTTTTTATTATATTTCACCTGTAAACAACCAACTTTATTAGTATGAGAAAGGCTTGTAACGGCTAAATCCCCCAATAGATGGCGTCGAGACAAATTATGCGTACTAGAATACGATAAATTTTGACAACATGAAACAGCTACTTGGTAGAATTTTTCACCAAGTGAAATAAATATGTAGGTTCTTATAATATGCTACATAATTAAAGATAACAATTTTTTCTTATTTCCAGTGTATTGAAGTAGGCATATACTTATATGCACCATTGATTCTGATTCCCTATAAGTATTTTGACTATTATTATTATATTATTCATATATATTTTTTGTATTTATTTATCAACGAGGTTTTACAAAACATTAGGTTTTAAAGAACAAATTATTAATGTTTTTTTAAAAGCTGTTTTTTTAAGTTGTGGGTAGGTACTTAAATTAATACATTAATTTAATACTAATATTTTATTGTTGAACTAAAAGGCAAGATATTTCCCTTTGTGAATTTTTTTTATATTAAATATGCAGATATTTTTTTTATGCCAAATTTCTCTATTTTCTACTTCTTTTTTAATTAATATGACTTTTCACAAATATATTGCGGTTACTTACGGTTAATATTGTGTAAAGTATTAACCCCAATACTTTATGTAATATGGATTTAGTTAATTCTGTATTCTGTGAGGTTTTTACATTCATAACGTGTTTTCTCCGCATTTAAATGACAGCGTTTCCTTAATTGATTTATTTCAATGTGTTATATTGTTTTGGTAATGTGAACATACTGAGAAGTGGTGAATAAATAATTTTCCTTACTTTGTTAATTAGTGTTATATTAGGATTATTCGTTCGTTCATTAATTTCATATTGTTCAAATAAATAGCGTTTAAGCTCGTTGTTGTCAAGCGGGACGTAATTATGTCCTACGAATTTTGAAAAAGTGCTTTTTTTATTATAACATCACAAATGTTCTTTGAATCTAGTTGAGAAAGCCCTTCCCGTCTGCCCTACATAGATAGCGTTGCAGTCGGCGTAGTCACATTTTAATTAATTTAAAAAAAAGCATTAAAACATATATTTCACGTATTTTTTGACGATATATATTTACATTGAAAAAATTACATCGAATGATACCTTAGTTGGGTAAAATATTTTTGAATTTCATCAGAACTTATTTAGTACAAAATGTTAATTTTAAAATTATTTTCGAATGGAAGATGGAACATTTGCTTTAGTACAGCTTTCCGTTTATTGGTCTGCTGGAGCTGCTAACCAAGCTAGGTATAATCTCAAGCTTAACGACTCATCACAGAAAATCTCATCCCATCACTCCCCATCGTGGATGCATACAAACTGGATGTCTAGTTTTACAAAGTTCCATCGCATCTTTAGCGGCGGTTAACGAGGGGAGATGCCTCTCCCCTTTTATTTGTGCAAACAGTTCAGCGGGTACCATTGTGCGGGCCTTTCTATGCGGAGCGTCCCCCGGTGATTAATGACTCTTTAAGAAATTGTTTCCCTTCAACGTTTGCTTCGAATGCTCTTGCAATTAATATGCACGAGTATACACACATTCGTTTAATGTGACTCATATTACAGCGAGATATTTATATCAAATTTTAAAAGTTTTATTTTTTTGGGAAGATAACCCCTTTAGAAAGGCGGTTTTATTATTCTTTCAAATATTAATGCTGAATTAGGAAGAAAGTCACAAAAAATAAGAAAAACTAAATGTATAAAAATAAGACCAATTGGATGTATTGTCCATGTGTGTGGGGATATATTTGTATGTATGCGTATATATGTGTGTGTTTATGTATGTCTATGTGTATATTGTGTATATATATGGTTCTAACCAACAATGTCGAATGTGTAAATTGGTAACTTCGCATAAGAGCTATGATATTGCAATAATATGTTTTTATAATGAAATAAATAGAGTTTTATGCAAAATATCGAAAAGAACAATATATTTCTTCATCTCGAAAACAATAAAAATGTAGATGTGAAACTCTAAACACGTAGAAACTAAACTTTAAACAGCTCTAATGAGAAGATTCCATTTGCTTATCCGACATTGTTCGTTGGGACCGTTGTCATGTGTTATAATTCACCATAAAAGCAATACTTGAATAAATTTCCACCTTCTCAATGAATCACTTTTCACGCCATTTTAAGTACCAAATGTTGAAGATATATTTAAGCAAGCTTCTGTTACAAATATGTCTAAAGAGAAAAATCTTAAAGAAAATCAGTTATATTACAAACGTATGAGAAATGGAAATCAATTCTTAACACATAATTTTAAAACAAGTCAAGTACATAACCATTATATTATCAAGCTATAAAAAAAACTACAATAACCTCCCCATTGAAATGCGCTGTATTAATGTGGCCAAAGGGAACAAATAAATAAAATCATGCTATTCCAAAAAAAATAAACTGACATACGTAAATATTTCATGCAAAATATTTTATAAATAGAATCAAATTAAATATTACGTAACTACCAAATTAAGAACCCTGGCTCGCCTATCAGACACAAGACCTTTTCTTTTCTGATAAGGTATACACGACCAGGAATATCCTTTAATTAAACACATTTTGTAAATTACTTGTAATGCAACTTACAAGAAATTAAAAAAAAAAAAAGAATATAATATATATATGTGCGTATGTGTTTACGTTTATATGTATACTACAAAAAAATAGTAAAAACTCGAAAAACATCGATTTTTTGGTTTTTTTTAAAAAATGCTGATAAGGACATAGAAAACAAATCAAATCTAAAATTACACTTCAATCGGACTGATGATGCCCCAGAAAACGGCTCTCAAGTTCCGACCAAAACTAGGAAATTCCACCATAGGATTAACAATTATTAACAATTTTTTTATAGAAAGAATCATTTTTTTGGATTTTTTGAAGAAAAGCTGAGAAGGACATATAAAATAAAGCAAATCTAAAATTTCACTTCAACCGGACTGATGATGTCTCAGAAAACGAACCTAAAGTAAAAAATCGAAGAACACACGAAAACGTGACTAACCTTTCCAGTTGTCAAAAACAAACCACTGATCCAAAATGGCTGATAATGCTAACATATGATAAACATATGTGTACCAACATAACAAAAAACAAATCGATAATCGAATGTACACAGCCTTTCAAAATTCACCTTTTCTTTTGAACACACCTCGTATATGCACCTATGTGCACGTGAGGGCATGCATGCACACGAAAAAAAATAAAATAAAAAGTTATGTATATTTTTACAATCTAACCCTTATGCATGACTTTTTCTACTTTCTGTCTTCTACTTTCCATTATAATTTTTCCAAATTTCAGCATAAACTAGACTTCATTCAAAGTAACTATATTCCATCGGTCACAATGAAGCAGGTAGCCGCCTAGAATGGTGATTTAATGTATCTATTCCATGTAAAAATTTCTTAATTAAATATCGCGTATTTTATAAATAAATAAAAATAAAATAATAAATAAATTCTATTCGGTGCGTCAAATTCAGGAAATCAAAAAACTAGCACGTCTCCGATACCGTCGTAAAATTTTTTAACGATTTCAAATTTTTTTCTGCGCTTAAATAGCGGTTCTTTTACTTGCCTACCTATTTACGTACTGATAAAATTTACATTTAACACGCATCATTTATAGCAAAGTACAATTTAACAATCGGCATTGGGGTTATATTTCACAAAAATGGTGCTCTATAAATTACCTAGGTTTTAAAATGTTTTTATTAGAGGGAAAAACTTCCTACATATTATAATGTCCGACTTTAACTATAGCCAAGCTAGCAGTCCATAATGGAGCGCTGATACCAACCTTGATGTATGGCAGTGAGGCATGGAACTGGCAGAGGAAGGATCAAAGTAGACTTAATGCGGTAGAAATGAAATCCCCGAGGCGAATATGCGGTAAAACTATGGATTAGATGATTTGGGCATGTAGAGTAATGAATGAAGAGAGGAGTGTAAGGAGAATATATAACGCGAATCTGAATGGAAGAAGACGCCGGAGATGCCCGAGGAAGACATGGCACGATCAAGTGAATCAAATACTTGAGTCGGGCCATGTCAGAAGTCGGAATAAGAGAGTGTTTGAATGTGAATGAGGCAAGAAGCGTATGCCGTGATCGAATTGTTTGGCGGTCCGTCCTCTCTGCATACCCCTGCGGAGAAACGGTGTGGTGGTTTTTTTTATTTTTTTTATTTTTTTATTGTATAATATTAATTATATACAGTGGGAACTTATACCCGCTAAGCCACTGCAAGTAGCTTGTCAGCAGGAGTTTATTTCAACAATATAATATAATACAACAATAAATTACAATCATCATACAAATGTAGGGCAAAAATTATTATATTTAGGCGCATGCATCTTGTGCTGTACATAAGTTGAGAAAAAAAAATTAAAGAGAAAAAATAATGGTAAAAGCATTACAGATTTGTTATTGAGATACTAGAGTCCAATCTTATAACACCGATTTAAATAATATTATAAAAATGTCAATATCATAAAAAATATCAAAATTATAAAAGTACCAATATTATAAAAGTATCAATATTATAAAAATATCAATATTATAAAAACATCAATACTTTTAAAAATATCAACATTATAAAAACATTCATATTACAAAAATATAACTATTACGTAAATATCAGAAATATCAAAGTATCTGTAAGTATTAAATAGATTAAGAAATAAAAATTTAAAAGATATATACATAAAACAGCAGTACAGGTTGGTTACAATGAGGATAGACTTAAATATAATAGTAACACCGTAACAGTAAGTACACCAGATATCTAGGAGCTATACAACCATGGAGACCGTCATATTTGTTACCATCAATACACAAGGTTACTTTCCAAAAGCCAACACTTTAACATCAGTGAGAATTTCATCATAGGACAATTGTTTTTAAATTCGTACGGCAATTTGTTAAATATAAATGGTACAATGTATTCAAGGGTTCGTTGACCATATTTATTTTGAAATATTGGCACTATCATTCCTATATTTTGCGTGAAACGTGTATTGTGTACATGATCCACCACTGCCTTATACGGACTTTCAGATATATGTTGCAGTAGAATTTTATGCCACAAAATACCACGAACAGGTAATACATTAATTGATTTGTACATAATATCAATGTCTCGCCTTTGGTTAAAAACTGTTTTACTTACTAACAATTTTACCATGGCGTTTTGAATCAGCTGTAAATGTTTTATGTTGGTCTTACAGGAGTGTCCCCAAGAAGTTATACCATACCTTATAGTCGATTCTGCTAGAGACAAATAAATTAGTTTCATAGTTTTTATAGGCACGTATAATTTTATCTTGTGGAGTCTTCCTACAATGGCTCGAAGTCGCTTACAGAGGTTGGAAATTTGTACGTCCCATTTCATATTACAATCCACCGTAACACCTAGATACACGTACTGGTTGACTAATTCGATACTTGTACACGCGCAGGGCTGTTTGGTATTATTGTGAATGCAATTAAATGAATGGGATATGATTACGGGTGCCTCTCTGTACCTTGCATGCGGGGATCTTATATGCATCAATTTCGTTTTTTTAGCATTGATTATTAGACCAGAGTCATGTGACCATTTTAATAAAGAAATAAAGTCTACCTGTAACAATTTTATTGCAGTATCCAAATTTTCATGGGATATTATAAGTGCTGTATCATCAGCATATACATAATGTTTAACAAACGAGAATATTTTGTTCATAAGTGATACAAAGATAATATAGAGCGTTGGACCTAAAATTGACCCTTGTGGAACTCCTGTTTTGACATTTCTTCTTTTACTAAATTTGTCTGATATTTTTACCTGGATTTGGCGGTTGGTTAGGAAGTTTTTGAATAGTTTGAGAAAGTTTCCTCTTACCCCTATTGCCTCCAAAATATTTAACAATTTCATCGGGTCTATAGTATCAAATGCCTTTGAATTGTCTATAAACAGTACCAAAACATGTCTTTTATTATTCAGTTCATTATTTATATAGTTAGAGAAATCCTGAAGTAACATTTCAGTACTTTTTTTTTTTGAAAACCAAATTGATTAGGATCTATTAAAGAAAAGCACTCCAAGTATTTGGTTAGTTTTAAAGATATGTATTTTTCAAGAATCTTTTCTAGAGCGGGTAATATACTAATCGGTCTATAGTTTTCTATATCAGTATGTTAGTTAAGTAGACTATAGCGTTGGAAATTTTTGAATAGTGATAAACAATTAATTTGTGTAAGTCACGTTTCTTGGATTTGCCTATACCATGATATGTCCAAATGCTCAACTTTAGATTCATGACAAATAAAAATGTGGGTATAATTATGCAAATTTAACTTTATAATACCCTCATGTAACGCGTTTGTACTCTTCCATGTCATGTTTAACCTTGCTTTGTCATCAAGCAGTAGCTTAATGCACATGTACCCAATTATCCCAATGTCAATCAGAAGACACGCTTAGCTCATCTGTCTCAGGGAACTAATTAGTTCTCAAATCGACATACAATACATAATTAGAATACGATTTCGCTAATGGCATTGAATTATTATTTTTTTATGTTTGCAACATGTACATTTATTTTTTCTAGATTGAGAAAATTTTCGATGAAATGTGAGGAAAGAAAGGCTAAGGAAGAAGAGCTAATATGTACTTTAGTACAAAGAAAACATTTTGTGGTTGAACGTAATTTAACTTAAATACAAATATTTTGTCTTCAAAAAACGTAATTTCAACTTTGTGAGATTATTTTGAAAGTAATAATTAGTATTATTTTGTTTAAATCATTATTTAATGAATAAATATGAACATAAATTAATTACAATAAAAAACATATAAATTTGTTGTAGACCACTTTTATTTTATTAAAACTCTACCGGTTTCGGAAGCACCCTTCCTTCATCAGGATAATATTAAAACTAACTTATGATATAGAATATTGACAAGACATATAAATTTTAGGTGTTGGAGTGGGGGGTAAGCAAATGGGTAGGGGTAATTGTAGGATTTCCGGGAAGAACAGAGCGATTTATTGGAAAAATATTAAGAATGGGACTAAAAGATAAGGTAATTTCGTTATTTAAAATACTAGCATTATTATTCATGGATTTTATAATTTCGAGTGCTTCTAAGTTATCCAATTTTTTGCTTTTATTGTTACGGTGAAGAATTGTAACCCCTGTGTCCTTATTAAAAGTGTGATCTTTGGAAATTAGATGATTGTCAAATTCTGAGAAGTTATTATTATTTAAGCATCTTAAATGTTCTGTGACTCTAATATTTATATTTCTAGTTGTTTTACCCATGTAGAACGATGGACAATCATTACAACATAGTTGGTAAATACCTGAGTGGCTTAATTTATGTTCTCTATCTTTAGTATTTTTTAGTAATTTACCTAAATTGTTATCACTTATCAGTATAGAACGCGAGTTTAATGTGGGAAGGATTTTTTTTGTGCTAAGTGAGGAAAAGTTGGAAATTATCCCCTACCCATTTGCTTACCCCCACTTCAACACCTAAAATTTATATGTCTTGTCGATATTCTATATCATAAGTCAGTTTTAATATTCTCCTGATGAAGGAAGGGTGCTTCCGAAACCGGTAGAGTTTTAATAAAATAAAAGTGGTCTACCCATTTGCTTACCCCCACTCCAACACCTAAAATTTATATGTCATGTCAATATTCTATATCATAAGTCAGTTTTAATATTCTCCTGATGAAGGAAGGGTGCTTCCGAAACCGGTAGAGTTTTAATAAAATAAAAGTGGTCTACAACAAATTTATGTATTTTTTATTGTAAATTATGGCGAGCCACAAAGTTAATGCTTTTTACAAATATATAAATTAATTAGATATTACTTTGTGATCACCACTTTTTTAATATATACACATCTTTTATCAGGCTTCAAGAAATTTTAGCATTACAGTTAAAGAATACCTTAGGTGTTTAAAGAATAATTATTCATAATTTCTTCAAATGATTGATAACTTTGTGGCATCATTATTAATTATATAATTGAAAATTCACTTTGTATATACCACTTTACTTAAAATATATAAATATTTCTACATGTTTCGATAGCAATGCTATCATCTTCAGGAATAAATGAATACTAAAAAATAATTTCAAGTATAGAAAAATGATAAAAAATTTAAAACAATAATTTAAGAATATACAAAATATGAGCATAAACAAAAATGAATTAAAGTAGGTAAGTAACAGATCAAAAATGTTAATGACAAAATAATTATAAAACATTGAATAATACATTTAAATTGGAAATATAAATAAAAATTATTATTATTAATATTAATATGAAAATAAATTTAAGAGATAGCTATTTTTTTTAAATATTTGATTATTTATTAAATTTAATTCACTATTAACACTTTTTCTTCTTTCTAATATTTCAAATTTATCTAATTGTAAACCAGTTGTATTTGTATATAAAACTTTTAAACCTTTATTTATATCAAACGAATGATTGGTTTCTAAAATATGATTTGCAAATTCAGAATAGTTATTATTTAAACACCTTAGGTGTTCCTTAACCCTAATACTGAAATTTCTACAAGTCTTTCCAATGTAAAAATAGTTGCAATCATTACAAATCAATTTATATACTATTGTTATTTAAAAATAATATTTTTCTCCATTGTTTATTAACATCAATTATTTGTGGATATACATAAGATTTAAAAAAAAATTCTTAAGCTTTTTGTTTAACATATTGTTTATTAATTTAGTTCTATAACCATTATTTATTGCAACCTGTTTAATTATATTTAATTCTTTGTTAAAATTATTATTTGATAGTGGTATATTAACTTATCTACTAAGCATAGAATGAAAAGCTGATAATTTTTGAGAAAATGTATGATTAGAAGTATTATGTATAACAATGTCTGTATAAGTATCTTTACGATATATATTAAATTCTAATTTATTATTAACAATAGAAATATTTAAGTCTAAGAAGTTTATGTTAAAATTTTGTCCTATTTCTACGGTGAATTTAATTTTTGTATGGATTTTCTTTAGGAAATTTAGGAAAATATTTAGTTGTCTTTCATTACCAGTCCAAATACAAAACACGTCATCTACATATCTTTTCCAAAAATAAACATATTTTAATAATAAAGCGGAACTATTAAAAATTTTATTCTATTAGTTTAATTTTATTTTTTAGAAATATTTATATATTTTAAGTAAAGTGGTATATACAAAGTGTATTTTCAATTATATAATTAATAATTATTCATTATTATTCATTATATAATTGAAAATACACTTTGTATATACCACTTTAGTAATATTAACTAATATATTTATTCAAATTTTTTTTTTTTATAACTTATTGAAGTTTGTAAACCTCATTGTAATACTTAATCATTGAAGAGGATAATATTAACACATCCCAAATGAACCACGAAACCGAAAAAACAACAGAAATTTAATTACGTAATTTTAATGATACAAATAGCTTCTTTCAGCTTTCCAAGTTTTCAATGTATTTTTAATGGTTTAGTTTTAATACAGTTTTTATATTTTTTTTTATTTCAGCGAGTAACATATATATACAACTAGGAATCATGAGATCTAAAGTTCTTTGTCCATATTTGTTTTTATGCTTAGGAACCATTAATCCTTCATTCAAATTGAGACGAGCATTGTAAGTGTACTAGTCTATTTGTATTATACATAGGGTTATTAATGTGCTGTAATATAATTTTGCACCACAGAATTGATCTTACTGAAGGAATTTTGAGACTCTAATAAAAGTATGGAATATTATGCCTTTGTTCGTATAAACTTTTATGAGCTAATAATTTTACCAATGAATGTGTTTTCCACGCAAGAACGATATGAAAACATATTTTATTATATAATATTTTTATCAATGTTCCCTAAATATTTAATAAATAATTTAACAAATCTAGCACAGATGTAGTTCTCTAGCCGTATAATAGATATTTCAAAATCCTGAAAGCCTGATAAGCTGGGTCGTTATCTGCGACATATTCTTTCACATTCCCATAAACCTAAAAGTGTTTACATCCTCCATACTCCGTCTCTACGAATAATTGCATTTTGGCGCATCTCTGCATTTTTACCAGGCGTGATCATTATTTACTATTTCATCCCGTAAAATCCTTTTAAAATAAATTGTATTTATCTCCCCGTAACACAAAAAAAAATCACAGACTTGTGTCATTTGTCAACCCTTCTGAGTGGGTGCTGTAAAAAGGCAGGGGATGGCATGTACAGGGTCGACTATAGAGCAGCCGGGAGATAAAAAAAGGCGCTGGTTTTATGGTAGCGAGAAAATGTTTTTAAAAATATCGCTTTCATTAGTTCGTGATGCATACTAAGACTCTCCGTTAGTTTTCATTAGAACATTAAATATTTTGAAAGGGATTTTCAATCATATTTCAAATACTGTCCTCCATATGACGTCAAATATATTAGGTACAGCAATTACATTGAGATACAGATGTGAAAACTTGTTTGTGAAGTCGGGGCATCCCCAGTGTACTTATTTCGGATTTAGCTCAAGAAAATTAAAAAAAATAAAAAAAAACTTATTGAAGCTTATAAACCTAATCGTAATAATATTAACAAATCTTTAAAAAAAACGGAAAATAAAAAGGGATCAATCGCATCTGGAAATCTTACGGGACAACTTTGTAATCATCATAAAGATAGCAGCCAATAATATGAGAATTAATAAAGGATAATATTGACAAGCCTTTAAGTTGAGATAGGATGTCGATGAAGATAGCGTAAAGTGAACTGATCTAATTAGCTACACTGTCCCGGTAAGACAGAGGTCCTGTGTTCGATTCCCATATGCGACTGATTCCTATTTATTGTTCGTGCTTTTTTTTTTGGTTTCGTGTTTCTTTTAGGATTTATTAATATTATCTTCTTCAGTGGTTAAAAAAAACCGTTCGTTCTTTAGTTCCGTTAACTTTTAAAAATCTGAACCTGCGTACATTTCAAAGGTCTCTCAATAAATGTTTTTAAATAAAAAATCAGTGGTTCGACTACATGTGAGTATTTATTCACCGATGCAATTTGAGAAGTATATTTACGAGAGATGGAAAGACTGATAGGAATATTGAGAAAAGGGTGAACGTAGGAAACTCTATTAACATTATGTTGTCCAAAGAAGCGAAGCTAGCAGTCTACAGTGGAGTGCTGATACCAACCCTGGTGTATGGCAGTTAGGAATGCTGACAGAGGAAGAATTAAAGTAGACGGAATGCTGTAGAAATGAGATCTTTGAGGAGAATGTGTGGTAAAACCATATATGATCGTGTGAAAAATGTTGCGATTCGTAAAGAATGCAAGGCTGATGTTAGCGTAATAAGTAAGATTAAGAAAATAATGCTTAGATGGTTTGGGCATGTAGAGTGAATGGAAGAAAGACATGACACGATAAAGTGAATCAAATACTTGAGTCGAGTCATGTCAATAGTCGGAATAAGGGAGAATAATGTATGAGTCGTTGTATAAATGTGAAGTGTATGCTAAGATCAAGTTGTTTGGCGGTCTGTCCTCTCTGCGTACTTCTGCGGCGAAACGGTGTGATGTTAGTTAGTTAGTTATACTTATAAAGAGTGAAAGTTAAATTAATGCAAGTTTAACTGAATTTAAATCGTCCGTGAGATTGAGAACACACGAATAAGATACCTAACACGTCAGATCTGGGGGAGCGTCGCGACGATATTCCTTCCCTTACCACCCTTTCCGCCCTATCCTCCCGCCCGCTATCTAATGCCGTCATTAGGCGGGCGCAGTTAGCGTGGATGGCCCTTCATGGAATGCACTTTCTCAGCCCAGACTGCATTCAGTCCAGTCTCCCCACGGGCTGTTATTGAAAATACTGCAATGAATCGTTACAAATAATGGCACCTACTACGAGCTATCTTCCGGAGAGAGGTGATCCGGGTACGAATTCAAAGACTACCGATTTAAATGTAGGTACAAAAGTTTTACGTTATTTAAACTACATATTTTTTCAGGTTAGTGATCTTCTTCTTCTTTTGATGCCCCCTTCAGGGACGTTGACTATCATCATAATATAGATTGCATCCAATAACATCTCAGCGGAACTACATTGAATTTTTGTAAGTCAAATATTTTATTCATTTCATTGGAATAACTTATTGGAGCTCATGAACCTCATTGTAATATTTAATCATTAACAAATCTCAAATGAATTATGGAACAGAAAAAGACGCAGAAAATATAAAGGTAATTATCGCATCTGGGAAACAAACCCAGGACCTTTGTCGGGAAAGCACTCTACCACCGAGCTAATGTCATTTTAATCGATTTAATTTATTTTCATTCTGAGATAAAAAATGACAGAAAATAATATTACATCTGGTTAACTTAGTGGTAGAGTGTTGTCCCGGTAAGACAGGGGTTCCGGATTTGATTGCCTGCCACTGCCGGAACCTTTTTATTCTCAGTGTCTTTTTCTGTTTCATATTTCATTTGAATTTTCTTAATATTATCTTCAATAATTAAAAAATATTATATTTTGTAAGTACACACGTACATATTTTTTTTCCTCATTTTTTCGATCATGTGTACAATCGAGGCTTCTGACTCACATAAATAGATCTAAGATATTCATAGTATTTAATGACAAATACCTAAGATTTTTTTTGTTTAAATTAACTTTCGAAGGTTGTTCAACAGTTTTAAAAATAATAGAAAGCATTATTTGTTTTCTCATATTTTTCCCTAAATACTCAGAATAAGGACATATTTTACTCGTATTTTAACGGAATGCGTTCCAAATAACAAATCCCGATGAACCTAATGTTAAAAGTTCGTAGACGGTTGACATTTTTTGTTTTTATCTAGAGTGGTAGATACTGTTAGTATCGCCCTGGTGAAAGACCACCATTCACAATCGAAACGTTGGTTGAAATGGCTTTAGCCATGTTTGGTGACCAGATCCGAATAGCCAGATACTTCCCCACCTTCCTCTTCCCCTTCTCCTTCTCAATACCTCCAGCCTCACAACACCCCAATTGGGGATACTATAGTCTCACTGGCTCCAGACGGTTGGGAGCAGTTGGGACTCTTCAGTGGTATCACATTTATTTTTTCTATAAGAACGAGTCATTTCATCGCTTATATTTTGGTTTGAAAAAATTCTTCAACTGCTACAAATGTTCTTACAAAATCAAACAAATTACTACTCGTAAATCCGTTTTTATAAAAAAATGTTATGCAACATGTACGAGTATATTGTGTTTAATTTCAAATTGTATTACCGTAATGTAATTACATTCTGATTAGAACACGGTATCAAAAAATTGCATCGCTTTGTTGTTCATTTGTCGTCCACTTATACACAATAATTATGATCATTTTGCCAACATCCGCTAATTTTATTAAGTTCGCGTGTTTTTGATTGTATGATTCATACGGAGTTTTCAGGAATATACTACTTTATTTTATTTAACCTGTATTTTTCAAGGTCCTGTAATATTCTTTGTTCTGTCGAGATACGTTTTAAAAGTAGGAAGAGTCCGTGTAACGCCGACCACCCGATACCTCCGACCACCCCCGGTTTTGACGAAACTATAATACATAGCTCTGCTGTGTGTATTTTTGATAATATCTGGATTACTTCAATAGCGTCGTTTTCGTGATAAAATCAACTCAAGGGCGCGGGATGTATTGTTCTGACGCACCAGCAACTCACTTCGTAACCAAACCTGATATTACTATTTGTTGCCTGCAATTTTTTTCTGTTTACATCGGCACATTTTTTTAATTATGTTACACCCTCTTCAGCACACAAAAATACATTTGAATTTTTAGTAATACGTGAGGTGTTTTAATACATTTTATGATTGTATATCTCAATATTTACTAAATCGCTTAATTGAAAAATAATTCATTTAAACAGTAGATGGAATTAGTCAGATATATCGACCACTTTGATTCCGTATAACGCCGACCACTTTAATGAAACAAAAAAAGTTTATGGTCTTAAACAGATTTCTGTAATAATATAAACGCGTACATTGTTTTGGACCACTTCAATTTAATAAAATAATCTCTACCGGTTTTGAAAGTACCTTTCCCTCCTCAGTTATACATTAAAACCAAACTACGATGTAAAATAATGAGAGACATAGATGAATATTTAGATGTTGGAGTGGGAGCCGACCATAGGGGAAGTTGTAAATACGTTTTTTTTTTCGGAGAAACGCGATTCACCGGAAAAACATCTAGATTTAGATTTAAACAATTTAGATTTAAATTTCTACGACTTTATGAAAAGACTTGGCTTTCAGGACACCCGAATTTTTTGATGAGAACATATACTTCAATATTTGTCGTGAAACATTTGATTAAAGTCTGATGCAGTACGCCCAATGGGAATATAAGGAATATCCTGATATTTTGGGGTTTTCATGTGTTGTGTTCCTGTAGATTTACTTCAACAAAATCGTGGTGGTCGGCGTTATATACCCCGTTTTGGAAATTTTTGGTTTTTTTATAGATGTTTGTTTTTCATTATTTCACTCATTTAGGTATAATAATATTTTGTGTTTATTTCCTTTATGCTTAAATACATGTTTCGTTCAAAATAAGGTAAAACATTTTAATTTCCATGTAGTAATATTTTGTATTAATTAAAAATCTCACGGGGTCGGCGCCGCACGGTTTCCCCCTAAGTTTCAATATTATTTTTGACATGGATATTTCCAAACGTTTTTTCTGATATAAGAGGGTTGTTCCAAAATATTAAATAACAGTCATGCATTTATGCTTGATAGTTCAATTTGATGAAAAGCTGAAACGGACCGAGAATCGGTGGTTAGAAGTTCAAATGAAAAAATCAAAAATTTGTTGAAGACCTAAAACTTTGAAACAATTTTTATATGATTATTAAGCATTTGAAAACCAAAAGATTAATGCCTATAAATGATACAGGAGATGGTACAAATTTCTAATAAAAAATCATGTTTAGGTCCGAGTTCACGTTCTATAAAACTACTATTGTTCCAATATAACGTTCCGTTTGGCAATTCGACCGTCAGCGTTTTTTTACCCTTTTGCTAGCCAAGCAGACTATTTGATAGGTAGACATCAAACAATGAAACAGATCCACTCTTTCCTCCCGAATCGGACCATTTATTTTTTATTGTTAATCGTATCGAGCTATACGGAATACCACCTTATTGATTATGGAAACATTTACCATTGCACTTTGGTATTCGAATGCTTCTTTTACTTTCTTCATTTTTACTTTTTTTCTTTTACTTCTTCTGTTTTAGGAGACACTATTAATTATTCACGAGTACCTTCTCGCTGTTTGTGCGGTGCGGCCTCTCAACTCAATTAAATAATAAAATTGTTTTGTTTAAATCACTGGGTAACAATAAATATCATGTTTAATAAATTTTTTTATGAATCTATTAATCATATTTTGGAAACAAATCATTCATTTGACATAAAGAAAGGTTTACAAATTTTAAATTCAAATACATTTAGTTTAAAATTTAAAAAAAACTTTAGAAATTAGAAAAAGTGTTTGTAGTCAATTAAATATTATTAACAACGATTTTTTTTCTTTCATAGCCATTTCTTAAATTTATTTACAGGTGAATATCCATATTCTGAAAAATTGTTGCTATTTTGGTTCTTTGGTTGCTCTTTGATTTTCTTTAAATTTATGTTTTCTAATATACTTTTTTTTTGTATTTCTCGTGCATTAACTATATAATAATTTCTAAACATTCTGTTTTAAGAGTTTTAATCACTATGTACTTTTGTTACTTAATTTTATTACTGTGCTACCGGTTTCTACACATTCGTATCATTAACTAACGTTCTTAAAAATAACTTAAATTAAACAAGTACAGAAATAATTAGACATTATTAGGTGAGGATAGTGGGAGAAATCAAAATAATAAGGAAACATGGTTAATAAAGGTGATTTACAGGGTGCTATTATTTTGTTTACTAAATTAATTTTAGATTGAATATAAGTTTTTTATGGACAATTTAAAATACGATAATTATTAATACATGTGTTAAAACTGGCAGCGCAGTAATAAAATTAAGTAAAAAAAGTACGTAGTGATTAAAACTCTTCAAAGAAATAAATGTAATTTTTTAATAATTTTGTTTATTTTGTACAATTATTTTTACATTATTACCAAATTATTTTCTTCTCTCACTATTTATTGTTACTTTTTGCATATGTTCATAATTTGTCTATGATTATATGTCATTATTTTTCAGAATTAATTGTATCCTGACGAGGGAACCATTTGTTTCGAACATGTAGATATATTTATTTATCGACTAGTGGATTAAACGAAATAATTTTTGAAATGAAACAATCAAACTTTGTTTTAACCGCTTTCATTTTTCACGCCGACCGGTTTCCAAACAACCGTTCCATCGTCAGGGCTAAATATATACTAAACAATATTACAAAATGATGGCAGAACATACATAATAGGTGTCACAGTGGGGATGGGGGCGTGACTAAGGAATAGTAAAGAGTGAGGGAATATATAGAGATTGAGGGACGGGTGATTGGAAACATATTTAAAATGGGACTGTAACGTAGGTTTTTTTTATTGTTAATAATAAACTCATTATTAAACAACAAAAATTATTTAAGTAATAATTCAATGTAATTTTTTTTTTAATAGCGGCTAACTGACTCGTACCATTTGTTCGAGGGGAAGGGAATATTTAACTACCTCTGAGTAAACTTTCGATTAGCGCTACTCGTCGAGTAGAGTATATCATATCTTTCAAATAACGCTACCCGTCAATTAAATTTTGTTTTTAACACTCCTGTTAAACCTACTATTAAAGTTACTTGACGAGGAGTTACTTAATAGTTTACTTAGGGGTGGTGAAATACCCCGATGGGGGAATAGAAAACTATACTCATGTATCCTTTTCGCTTGGATAATTTTTAGGTTTGGAATGTTTTAAGCTCCACCACTTTTAATATCCATCAATTTAACAATCCGCACCAGTTTTATTTCTTAACATTTGTTCGGTCCCCGTTAAACACCGTTTCTTGGCCTATTTCAGCATTTGATCAAAATATTATCAGCTACTTATCATGCATAAATGGCATGCTGTTATGCTTTTCAGCTGATCTACTTGTTATTAAAAGCTTAAACGGGAGCCTGGGATCAATTGTGATGGAGTTCCATATATCCTAACCTAATCCTATTTTTCGTACAGTCTGACTTTTTATAGCACATAAAATGAAGGCGCCACGATCGTTTAAATGATTTTAATACCGAGATGGCTCATAGGCAGATAAAAGTTTATAAAAAAGTCGCAATGATCCAAGTGCTAATTTTTGCTTTCCAAACGGTGCTTAGAAATTACTGGTACTTTTCGAAAGGAGATGATTCTACATCACATTTTGAGACAGGTGTATGCTTTGCAAGGAAGATAATTTTACGGAAAGGCAATTTTTCTGTATTTCTGAAATGCATGTATCGAAATAACCATGTAAATAAAAAAATTAAAATCAAATCCACAATTCGAAATTATCAATTTTAAAAAAAAAGTTAAATACCGCGTAATATTGTTTCGCTTTGTTTCTTTAAAAAAACCGAAAATATCAAATGTGAATCAATTTTAATGTGAGGAACACATTTCAAAAACAAATTGAGTAGCTTGGTGGTGCCACAGTAATGATTTTTTTAGTTTCACTTTATTAAATATCTACATTTTTTTCTCATGTAATACATATCCACTATTCTCCGAGTAAGTTTTCCAAGTAAGGTGACCCTGGAAAAAATAAATTTATTTTGATAATAATAAAGAACGCATGTTTTTGGGGAGTTAACATCATCAATCAGTTGAAAATGGTTTATCAACGATTTGTAGATACGCCTAGCAAAACTACATACCTGCTAAAAATAATTAATTCTATTTTATACAAACATTATTTTATTCTCTAGATAATATCATCAAACTGAACCTTTGTTAATTTCCTTTTATCAACATCGTAGATGACACGATTTGATAGTCGCATAATTGATTAATACGGAGCCCTTGTCCTGGGTTCACTTTTTTAAATACGTGTAAAATATGCCTCGAATTAATGACTGTTGCGATTATTGAGAACATTTATTAATTGTTCTCACATACATATTTTCAAAAAGAAATATAGTCATAGAATAATGCTTGCTAAACAATATTTGATTAACAGAGATATAAGATGATGAAGAGCTTTATTTTTTCTCGTGACAGAATATACGCGTTATTTTAAAATGAAAGGAAACTGTACTCTACTCGTATAGCCACAAACCACAAGAAATAAATTATTAACATTATTATTTCGTTGAGTATATTCACGAAAAGTTAATAAGATTAACTTTAAATAAACTAAGTATTTAAATGTACCTCTTGATTTGGGTACTTAAATATCTGATAAATTTTTCGATCGTGGCTAGGGGTGTCACATGCGTCGTTCTCTCTAAAATTTCCATTTATTTGCTTCTGTCTATTGGTATCTATGTTCTTGAAACATTCGATCAAATATTTTTTAAATCAAAATAAAAAATAAATTATTATTATTTTACTAATTTTATTTATTGTACGAGTACTAAAAAAAATTCATTTTTTATTAATCTATGCAAATCTTAATGTAATAAAAGGGTTAAGGTATTATGCCTGTCTCACTAGGAGAACCTGTGTTGAGAGCAGGCAAATTTTACAGTGTAAAATTTAAGGTTAACAAAGTTTACAGAGTTTATTAAAGAGGTTCCAAAGTTTACAAAGTTTACAAATTTTAAAAAGTTTACAAATTTTAGACAGTTTACAAATTTTACAAAGTTTACAAAGTGCACAAAGTTACTAAAGTTTACAAAGCTTAAAAGTTACACTTTACAGTATGCTTATAAAGATGTTTAAAAAAAATCATTTAATATTGATCTGTCTTGGCTAGTGATCCAAATGTTGGTGTCCAATTTATATTTATCATAATTTGTATTTAGTCTAATGGCCACTGGAAGTACATTATTTACCTTTGTTGCAAAATATCTAAAATTTCTTTGGCCAGATGTTGTTTTAGCGAAAGCGATAAGTAAGAGATTATGCCCTTTAGATCTAGTATCTCGAGCAGTTTGGACATTGACAAATAGAGTTCTGTTTTTAAAGAGATATATAAGTATGTTTTTGGCATAAAGTTGCCTAATATCAAATGCACAGATTCTCCTAAAGATTTCGTCTGAACTACTGGTGATCGGTAGTTTTAGAATCATCTTTATAATTAGTTTCTGAGCTTTAAGTATGGGATCAATGGCGGCAGCAGTAGCTCCAGCCCAAGTTGTAATACAGTATTCGATTAAAGATTGGCTCAGTGCATAGTAAATTGTTTAAAGTAGATTCAAGTTAAGAAAATAGCTGGTTTGTCTAAAGAAGTATATAGATTTTCTATGTTTATTTTCTGTAGTAATAATGTGTTGTTTCCACTTTAAATTGCTGTTAAAAATAATCCGTAAGTATTTTATTTTATTCACCCGTTCCAAGTAAGGGCTATCACATACAAGAATATCTGGAATTAGGCAGGCGGCAAACAAATGTTTTAATTCGATTTTCCGGTATAATTAAAGTAGAGTTAATGCTTGGGGTAATGTTTTTAGTTTTGACAACATTCAATGTTAGAGTATTGTTGTCTACATACCATATTTTATTTACATTTATTTCAGTTTTGAATAAACATCATTCCATTTCTCTGCTTTGAAGGGGAGAACCTTATCATCAGCAAAACTTATAATTTTGGCAGCTATAGATAGAGTACATAATTTATTTATTTAAAATAAATTATGTCCAAGGAAGCGAAGCTAGTAGTCCGCAGTGCTGATACCAACCTTGATGTATGGCAGTGAGGCATGGAACTGGCAGAGAAAGCATGAAAGTAGACTGAATGCTGTAGAAATGAGATCTCTGAGACGAATGTGTGGTGAAACCATGTATGATCGAGTGAAAAATGTTGAGATTCGTAAAGAATGCAAGGCTGATGTAAGCGTAGTGAGCAAGATTAAGAAAGGGACGCTTAGATGGTTTGGGCATGTAGAGCGAATGAACGAAGAAAGGAGTGTAAGGAGAATATATGACGCGAATGTGAATGGAAGAAGAAGCCGGGAACGCCCGAGGAAGACATGGCACAATCAAGTGAATCAAATACTCGAGACGGGCCATGTCAGAAGTCGGAATAACAGAAGAGAATGTGTGAAGCGTTGTATGAATGTGAATGAAGCAAGATGTGTATTCCAAGATCGAGATGTTTGGCGGTCCGTCCTCTCTGCCTACCCCTAGTTAAAATAAAGTAGGAACCAAAACGCTACCTTGAGGTACGCCAAAACTAATTGTTTTTATCCAGTTACATACATTTTCGTACAGGTATATTATGAACTTACAACCCCCAGTGGTAAGTACACTACAGGTGTAGTTTCTTTTTGAATTCTTTGGTCCACTATTTTTTGACATTTCGCCACCAAAAATAACCCACTTTTCGTTATTTTATGACTATCTTCAAAATCTGTAAATTTGTACCAACCAAATTTCGTATTTTTCGGCATTGTTTTAATATATGTACGAGTACATAAATATAACTGAGTTTCTAAGTATCGGGTATTAATATATTCTTAATAAAGAGCTCTTGGGGTGATATTTCACAAGTTCTGTTATTGGTTATAAAATACGTCTATTCTGTGATCATTCATACGTCCCCAGTCCAGCGGATAGCGGGGCGGCCCGCATCCCCGACTCCCCGCAGCGCGTCGGGAGATTGTGTAGGAATATTTTCTCGCGCAGAATCTCCTCCGAATTTATTGTTTTTAATAAAAACACTCCGCGGACGATGATGATGTATGGCGGCAATAAAACACTCGCACGCCCGTGAAATTTGCACAGTTCAGTTTAATATCGCGTCCAGAAAAACAATAAAAATCACTTAGGGACGAAGGGGGCTTCGACAATTAGGGCGTCGGGCCAGGTGCTGCGTACTGCTGCTTGCCGTTGGTCTCTTGCTAATAAATCTAGAAGAAACATTAATTATTAGGCGTTAATTAATGTAAAACATTAAACACGCGTGATTAATTTGATGATTTATTAACGCCCTAAATGAAAAGGCTTTATGTAAATAAAATAAAAGATGAAAACTTGTATTTATAACCTAGGGGCGGATGATCAAATCGTTAAATCGTAATTAGATCACAGACCTTCTGTGTAATTAATACGAAAGTTCAGCTTTGGATATCACAGTTTTTGTAAAATCGTTGATATCATATACAAATCAACTAATGTATTACCTGTTCGTAAAATATATATGACAGTCCGTATAAGGCAGTGGTGGATCATGTACACAATACACGATTCGCACAAAGTATAGGAATGATAGTGCCAATATTTCAAAATAAATATGGTCAAAGAACTCTTGAAGACATTATACCATTTGTATTTAACAAGTTGCCATACTAATTTAAAAACAATTTCTCTCGAAATTCTCACTGATGTTAAAGTGCTGGCTTTTGGAAAGTAACCTTGTGTACTGATGGTAACAAATATGACGGTCTCCTTGATTGTATAGCTCCTTGATATCTGCTGTATTTACGCAATTTTACTCACTTTCTTACATTGTCTATTAAACAAATATGATGGTCTCCTTGATTATATATCTACTTGATAACTGCGGGTATCTTTAAAATTATTTAAGTATTACTATTATATTAAGTATATCCTCACTCTAATAAAAGGGTACTTTTTTATTTTTTTATTTCTCAATTTGTTTAATACTTGCTGATATTATATAATTTGATACTAGTATCACTATAACAAAACTGTTATAGAAATACTAGAGACGCATTTGTATGATGATTATTATTTATGGTTGTATTATATAATATTGTTGAATTAAACTCCTGCTGACAAGATATTTGCGGTCGTTAAGCGGGTACAAGTTCCCATTGTATGCAATTAATACTATACAATAAAAAAAATACATCAAGCTCGCTGTAGAAAAGTCTTCTTCCAATGCTCTATCTTATCACTAACTATCGATAATCTATTATTACTACTGTCCATTTGGGTTTTAAATTTTGAATACAAAAAATTGTTTCATTATCATTTACAGGCGGATAATATTATATGGGATAATACTTACCTGGCAGGTCACTTGAGACAAACACTTTTTATTTGTGAAATTTTTATACAGTATAAACTTAATATTGGAAATCACGTATTTTTGGAGATATTATTTAATTCTGCTATTTATACTCTAGATACATATATTAATAATTATAGGGAATGTATACAATAATCGTTTGTTTGTATTTATATTCAGAGCAGTTGAAAATGTCTACTATATCTGAATATGTACTACCTACTGTGTGAAGTCGAGGTACCAATGAATATATGAATGACTCAGTCCTGAAATTATTGTTACAGTTAAACAAAATTTTAGATCGAGTAGTTCTAGTTGGAATATTAAATGTTATTAAGCTGACGATATCAGGGCTGTCTATAAAACCATTAACAATTTTGAAAATAAAAGTTAAATCAGAGACAATTCAAAAAAATAATTTTTAATCTCGACCATTGTATAAATATATAGATCAAATTATTGGTTATGTGAATAGGTATATGTCTAAGACCCAGTATGAAATTGTCACAAATCCGAAAAACTATAAATTTCAATATGGGTATCAAAAAATACGCCAAGAGGAGGTCTTGCTAGTTTTCGTTCTTCTCGCTTATTGTCGTCCTTAGCTTTGTTGGTTTCAATGTCACTTTATTTTTAAAAGGACTTCTAAAAGGTAGATATTACTACACTCTACAATCGAACTTTTTAAAAATCATAAAAATAAACATTGATGGCCCAGTAACTGCACTAAGCCAAAATCTGTCGTTCTGGGATAATTAATATTTTGTATATTCGCGTATTTTAAATATGCATGCAAAAATATCAAATCTGATAATTCTCACCGTTCTTTCCGTTCGAAATTAAAGTGCATGGGACAACGGTCGGTAGCAAATGGAAACAATTCTAAATAGATTTGTTTAAAACCGGGAACATTTGAATGTTTGAAGATTTTCAAACAGGTTTTTCGGTTCTCAGGCAGTAAAAAAAATTTCATCGCTTTTGTTTCTATTTAAAACTATCAAGAGCACCTTTTGATACCCGTATTGTAATTCAATAGCTTTTCCGACTTGTTGCAGTTTAACACTGCCATTGACATATGTACCTATACACATCAATAAAATGTTTGTTGATATGTTTATGTAATATGTTGATTTTACTCATATGTTTTGCTCTAAATCAAAATTTCGTTCTCTTGATTTGTATTCATTTTTTTAAAATAAAATGCTATGCTTATAACTTTATTTATTGGCTTTTTTTTCTTTACTGAGCTGATTTTCATGGTTACCTTTGCGTACCTGATATTGATTATTTATAATCTTTTTAACCATCACGCCGTTTTTTCCGTAAGGGGTGGGTAGAGAGGACAAACCACCAAGCAACTTGGTCTTTGCACACTCTTTGCTTCATTCAAATTCATGCATCGCATCATACATACTTTTCTGTTATTCTGACTCTTAACATGGTCCGAGTCAAGTATTTGATTGACGCGGTTGTACCTCGTCTTCCTTGAGGGTCCCGACTTTTTCTTCCATTCACATTCACTTCACATATTCTCCTTACACTCCTTTTTTCGTTCATCCGCTTTATTTTTCTAAACCATATAAACGTTTAACAATTTTACATATTTTTAAAACTTACCTTTTATTCTTATTGTATAATTTAATGTCAATTAATATTGGAATTATTGCATCAATAAAACCCATCAAGTTCTAAAATTATCATCGCATGGACAACAACGGTAAATTCTTACCAGTTTGACAGTAAAAACAATTGTTTTGTGAAATATGTTTTTTGCGTTAAATAAATTAATGTTTACAAAGGCCGTACTTCCAAGAACCTTGGCAAACGTAATACTTGGGCAATGTCATAAAATTATACCTTCCACATGAAAGAGCATTGATTAGCATCGAGATGCATAGATACATTATTTCCAACTTGGGACGTCCGTTGCATTGCATAAAATAAATAATACAAACTAGAAATGCTTTTCACGTGGATTTAAGTGAGAACCAATGAAAATACAACAAATGCAGCGATCTGTATCTCTTCCAATGCCTGCATGGTATATTGCCATTCCATTTGAACGAAATGCAATGATGGTAAAATGTTTTTTTCTATTGGTAATTTAAGGACCGAATGGACAGACTTTTGGATAACAAAACACGCTCACATCGCATCTCTTGTGCCTTCATAAAGACATAAATGAAAATGTATTGCCTTTTTTGTTTATTCCTTAAAATGCGGTTATTTCATACTTGCAGAAGTACCTAGTTGAAGAATATTATTGGTGGTATGTACCTACATATTTATTCCACATCCAGGAAGTAATTAGTTCAGTCATAGGTACCAGAACCTATTAACCTGCCTGCGCATTGACCATGTTTCCTAGAATACTGATAAAGACAAACTGGAATAATTCCTACGATTGAATAGGTACCAATATTTATTATTACCCATTTCCGTCAGTAGACTGAATTAATACAGGTGAATAGCTGGTTATTCAGAATGTTAATAGTAAAAATAATAAGCGTCCATTTATGTAGCGCAGTTTTGTTAAGGTTTACCTCAAGTGAGCGTTTCATTAATGCAACATAATATCTTCAAAAGATTGGTATTCACTTTGTGGCGTCATTATTAACAAATGAATTAAAAATTACTTTGTAATCGCCACTTCATTAATATATACATATCAACCTGTTTTGAAAGCGAAGCTTTCCTCATCAGGAATATACAAAATGCTAAAAAAATAATAATACCAAGTAATACAAATGATAAAAATAGGACACAATAATGTAAGAATAGACAAATTATAAATATAAACATAAATTGATTAAATTAGGTAAATAAGTAATTTCAAACTATATAGTTTATATCCTTATATAGTTTGCGTGATAATGTAGATGATAACTAAAACATTTTATTAACTGTTTATGCGTTTAATTCGTAAAACTCCGCTTAATTATTATTACTTCTTTTTTAATTTAATTTAATGTTAACCAAATGTAATAATGTTATTATTAATTTCTGCAAGTATTTTTAGTTTTTATTATTGTGACAGCTGTTTCTAACATTAATTAATAAAGTAGGGAAAATTACACATTTATCGCCTCATTTAAATACGGGGAAACACATTGTAAATGTAAAAACCTTACCAATTAGATAATTTTAATTATTTTCTAACTAAATAGGTTTTACTGATAAAAAACCCGTCCAAATTAAGATTCTAGGAGGGGGGAGTAAATAAAATCATATGAATATGTCGTCACATGTGGATAAATCGCAGTTTAAAATGTTTTAATGATGTTTTTGTCAGAATTTCATACTAAATCTCCCTTTTTGGGGAGTTTGCTTGACCAAAAAGTTTTGTATGAACTCTTGTAATGCCCACTATCGTCCCATCATTTCATTATTTTCAACAAAATGGAGCAGTATGAAATATTCCTAGAAGGTTCAAAGGATCAATCTCCGGCCTAGTATATTATACCGTCTTGATGAAAGAGAAATATTGATTCATATAAATAATCCTCAT
Organism: Halesus radiatus; assembly: GCA_022606495.2. Taxonomy (NCBI): domain Eukaryota; kingdom Metazoa; phylum Arthropoda; class Insecta; order Trichoptera; family Limnephilidae; genus Halesus; species Halesus radiatus. The sequence continues at coordinate 58,532 of JAHDVE020010163.1, forward strand.
GTACCTTTAGATACTTCAATATAATATGAACACTTGTTACAAGGGGGAAAAGGAGAGAAGGACTAGACAGTGTAAGGAAGGAGGAGAGGATGGGTCCCCAAGTTGGCCGCCAGTGTTACAAGGGGGAAATGATGGACTCGACAACATCCACGTTGGTCGCCAGTGTTAAGATATGGGGGAAAAGAGTGCAGGTGAAAAGAGGGCAGTTTAACTCACCTCGAGGCCAGAAGCAGGGTTGATCTCAGGTTCCACCGTGGTTAACTCAGCTGGTAGGGCATCTCATCTCCTATCTCAAAGTCGAAAGCCGGACGCAGCCTTATGCCGGGTAAAGTCAACTAACTATTCGAATGATGAGATGTGTGCTTTCTAGTTAGGATTTATTTACAGGACAACACTTACAAGCAATCACATACGGAGTTTCAAATCTAGGGGCTGATCCTACTCTAATCTGTTTCTTAATAATCTCTCTCTGGGGAATCTCCGACCGGACATGTTATTCAAGGGCTCAATTATTAACAGCACATAAAAGAGGATGAATTCAAATCTGCTTACAAGGCGGTCGGCGACAGCAGTCACTATTCCGTTGGTGTAAAGTGTACAGATTAGGGACTACACACGTATCATGGAAGACAGGACGCAGTGAGTAATTGCACTGGTCACTGGCTTTAATATTTATGTACAATGCAGAGGTTGCAAGGCGTCTATAAAGTATTGATGCAATTACGGGCGACTACGTACCCAAAGGCACGCAGCACGCAGCTGATGGCTCTGTGTCCAGATTAGGATTGGCAAACGCTCACCGGACTAAAGAGGGTATTGTAGGAGAAAAGAAACGAAGTGGCCGATAAATTATTCTATAGCCTAGCTGTTGAATACAAGAACTTAGCCGTAGAAACATATGTAGATGCATAATAGTAAAAATTGTATGTAGAAAACAAATACTGGGGATATATTAATAATATAATGAGGAGAATCTCTGAGCAGATATTATAAAAGAAATGAACACTGATATATCCATGTTTTGTCCTACTTGTCGCAGTCATGTGTTATCGCACAAGACTTTACTGTCCAGATTCAGATACTGTTGTCCTCGTCTCCTCAACCTAGCGGCACGCTCCCGGTCATCGGCAATACCATCCAGATACACTCTTCTTAAGGAATACTCCGGGTGACTGGTGCGATGCTTCATTGGGAAGAGTGTCGGAAGCAGAAAGTCGCTTTGAACTGCTCTGGAGGAATTGCCATGGTCTCGTGGCTGCGGTCTGTTCTGGATATAATTTGTTGTGTATTCCTTCTTGTATTACTCCGGTTATCGTCAGAATGAACCGCTAGGGGCTATATTTTGTCGTTGTCAGTATCTGTACTAACCAATTTGATGTGTGTTTGCGACTAACCTCCTTCTATGCGAAAGCTGTGCAGGGACATTTGATGGTTTAGAGTCTTTTAAAAACTATAGACTTGCTTAATTAAAAAAAATTAGACGTGCACCCTGAAGCAGTAACCATAAGTTACATATACCTGGGTGGGAAAGTGATGGATATCCTTAACTATCCACATTCAGAGGACCTGTAACATTGCAATGTTGAGAGAGTAAAGTAAGTGTGTGGAGGGAATGAGAAAAGGGAGAGGGAGAGGGAGCATAAAGCATCTGGATATTCAGATCTGACGTTATGCAAACAGCTCCAACAGTTTCACGGAAGCTAGTCCATAACAATAAGTAGCTTAAATACACCGCTCTATGGAAATAAATTATACTCCGCTGCCGAGTGATAAGAAGATTTTGCGTTCTGACCTCATTTGTGGCGGATTCTTTGGTGAAAGCTACCGTAATAAATAATTAGAAAAGCAGTTGGTACACTATTGAATTTCAAATTCATTTTCAAGGGAAATTGAATAGAAAAAATTATCACGATAATCTTCATCCGAGGGGGGCATAATAATTATGTGCGTCAAGTCACGGTGGCTCGTGTCACAGCAAAGCTCCAATTATTGTTAGTTTTATAGTATTTCGTGTGTCAGAGTACTTCGCTGAGGTTCCTAATATGCCTTCGGTCTCAGGTTATATAGAAAGTCATTATGTCTGACCTTTTTCGACCCAGACAGGAGGATGGATCGAGCTTACTTTCGCCGACATAGGATACATTCCAAAGTAACATAAATATAATATCTGTGATTAAAAATAAAGTAGTTATGAACGTGCGGAAATTTTACCTACGTTCCTTAACCACAATTAAAATATCTCCCTCCACTAACTCGCTCAGGTGAGACCTTTATTTTTGTGACATATTATGATACGAAAAACACGGGGAAAATGCTTACGGTATTATTGAGTTTTTCTTCTGTTAAAACTACGCAAACATCGATAATTTTAAAGAGAGTCATTCGCTGAATGACAGCTGTCATCCAAGAGAACCGGAACCGCAGTTAAGCAAAATCCTAAGGACAAGGATAATGCCTTATCCTTAAAAAGAACCGAAATCGGGATCTAGGTTATTTATCATTGATACAGATAGCTATGTATTGATGTTTCATTTCTGAGTAGTAGCCAAACATTCCAACATTGCCAAATCAAAAGTATCATTACACTCTTACAATGATGAATATTATAATTGTAAATAAAGTAATTATTCGTGTTGAAGGATATGTTTTTTATTATCTACTTAATTTTTTAATTAAAGGTATTTTTAAATTTAATAATAATAGTTTCTAGTGATTTACCCATTGCACTCAACGGAGGTGATTATATTTTATTATTATTCCCAAAGCAATTCATAATTTTATGTTTGCAATTAATTAATGAAACTTTAATTATTTTTTCTTTATTATTTCTTTATTTAAAATCATGAGTTCAAATAAAACGTAAAGTGTAGCGTAGTGTAGTGTAGGTACCTATTGTAAGGTGTGGTGTACTGAAAAGCGTAGCGGTTGGCCCGTAGTACCCAATGGAGATGATTTCATTTTATTATCATTCTCAAAGGCTTTATTTTATGCTTGCATGCTGATATTTGACATTACGTTTTATTTATTCTTCCTTGAATTTAAATCATCATTTGATACCTGCGATTTCATATTTTTACTTAATTTGTCTTTATTATTCCCATTTTTAAAAAATATATATCGACGTAAAACTATCCGCGTTTTTTCAAACATTCTGCCCCCACATATTATATTAATTAAATTAAATTAATCAAATCATTTGTATTGAACTAAGTTACCCGCACAGTTCAGTTAACCTAACCTAACCTAATCGTACCTAAGTTAACCTAACCTAACATTCCACAAACTATCCTAACCTAACCTAGCTAAACCTAACCTAACCAAACCAAACCTACCCAAATCCAATCCGACTCATCCCCACCTAACCTAGCCTAACCCAACCTCACTCTCCTTGAGGTAACCATAAACTAAAACAGAATATTTTATTGAATGTGAATACTCGTAATCGCTTGAAATTATGCACACACTTACCATAAACCCTAACCTAACTACGCACTCCTGAGGTTTTATTTTCACGAAAGCGGCGCTATTAAAATAATTATTTATTACTTACAATATATATATATTCTTATATATGTAACATACTAGGTGATGTGTACCAGGACTTGCTAGGGTTTTAAATATTTTTTTTAAGTTATGAAGTTGTTAATTTTTGCTTGTCATTTGGGTGCCATAATTGTTTTGACAGCGAAAGAAATGCCTGTGACGACTATTACTATCTCTAAACAAAGAAACAAATAAATAATCATTTGAACATTTTAACATTTCAAAATATATCTAAATAGTAATGTTCTCAAGTAGGTATGTTATCGATTTTGAAAGTATTTTACTCAGAAAACCTTCTTCTTTCGAATATGTAATATTTGTATTATCTGTGTAGTGTGAACACTACAAAAACAATATAACACATTTAAATAATTCAATTAAGAAAACATTGTCATTTAAATTCGGGGAAAACACATTATAAATTTAAAAACTTCACAGAATAGAGAATTTTAATTATTTTCTAACTAAATCAGTTTTACTGATAATTATTTTTTAAACATCCGTCCAAATTATAATGGAGTCAGAGTAAATAAAATCATATAAATAAGTGGTCGCAATGTGGATTAACCGCAGTTTGAAAATAATAAGTCACAATAATAAAAACTAAAATATTTGCAGAACTTAATAATAACATTATTAAATTTGATTCATTCAAATTTGAAAAAAAAATGGAGTTGTACGAATTAAACACAGAAACAACTAATATTTTAGAATTTTGAACAACGATTGTTTATTACTGTTTTAGGTTTTGGCAACGGGTTATCTATAGCAATATGGGGTATCAATATTATGACTACCTACTACTTCCTGATATCGGAATTGCAGTTAGTCATTTCAACAACATTGCATTTTAACTTTGTGCGATAGTAGACAAGAAACTAGAACAAAGATTTATTTAAGGTTACTAAAATCCGTTACTTCAATCAAATTCACATTTATTCACGTCCTCCATTGACAGGCCTTCAACTAGTTTCAAAATAATACTTTATTTACGATCCACAGTTACACACCCACGTGCCTTGAAGTACTATTTCGTAAGAGTTACAACAGATCAACATTAATTGTGAGATTGTAACAATGTTCTCCAAGCACTGAATTAACGAGTACATACTGATACAAATAATAATTCCGAATCCAACGGTTGAGGTCATTATTTGGTCATAACCTTTCATCAAGAATACATTGTCTATTTAGAGACCTGGTTAACAGTTCAAAGTTAGAGTTGGGCTATTCCGAAAGACAGCAGGGGTCCGAAAGCTGTGGCACTCGTTCGGATTATCAGAGTATTTGAATTCAAAACAACAACAAAATATGTACAATTTAATCTGCATTTAAAACTACTCTTTACTATTATATTATATATTTGATAGGCTTTGCAAATATTGCGAAGTTAACTGTTTAAATATCAACGTTTTTAAATGTCACACTGTGACATTCACCACAAATAAACATATAATTACATTTTCTTATTCAATCCACAACAAACCTGTCATCTCTAAAACAGAATTTAAAGATCTTGGCGTTTTCCTACATAGCAAACTTATATTTAATGAGCATATTGATTCAATCGTTCACAGGTCATACTAAATGTTTGGTTTTATTTTACGCTTCAAAGTGTTCAAAAACCCGCGAACAATCAAAATGTTATATTTTTCACTAGTAAGAAGTCCGATGGAATATGCCTCACCAATTTGGAATCCTCAATATAAAGTATATTTTGATAGTATAGAACGCATTCAAAAGAAATTTATAAAATATCTTACCACAAATTCAAAACTATTTTCCAATGTACATTTCGATCTTTGCATCAAAGGCGAACAGTAGCTGATTTAACATTTCTACATAGAATAGATTGTACCGAGCTTCTGTGCCTTACTAATTTCAACATGCCTCTGAGACGTACCCGCCATACACCACTATTCCACATGCAACAAAACAGATTCAGCTGCAAATTCACCAATTAACCGTGCTCTTCATTCATTCAATAATATCAAGGGGGAGAGGGACGTCGGAGAGTTATTATTTATTAATTCAAAATAATGATTATATTATTACGCAATACGATAAACATAATGTTTTTAAATAACTCTCCGACGTCCCTCTCCCCGTTAATCTAAACGATTCAAACATTGATATTTTTTCGGTATCACTGACCAAATTTAAAAGGACCATCTTGGCAATAATATAAAATGCTCAATGCGCATGTATCACTACTATAATATGTAGACCACCACTTCTCACACCCACAAACACACGCACACACACGTAAACACTACACATAGTACACATGTCACCCGGTGAATACAAGTATGAATCAAAAATTACCAGGAAATATATTATTTATATATATATATAGAATATATATATATATATATATATAGAAATATATTAAATATATACTTTGTAAATTTAATTTCTGGAAATTGTTTTTCACTGTAACAAAGGTACTGTTTTGTTTCTATAAAAAATAATTAAAAAATAAATTTATGTATATCAATTTTCTTCATTGCAAAATGATGACAAATGGAGATAATTGCAAAGCATCTTCTACGTGTGAAGGAAAATGTTTAATTTAATTTAGAGCATTTTAAACGAGAAATATTCTATACTAGTATTTACTAAATAATTACAGAAAAATGTCGCACTTAAACAAAAATGATAACATTTATATTTTTATCGCGGTACAACCCACTGTTTGTATCGAAAAAAATGTGATGTAAGAAATAATTATAAGTTTTTCAACAGATTGTGGCGTAATTATTATTAATAGAAAATTACTTTGTATTCACCACATTATTAAGTATACACATATAGACATGTTTCAAAGGCGATGCCTTCCTCATCAGGAATATATAGAATACTAAAAAATAATAATGTCAAGTACAGACAAATGATAAACATTGAACACAATAATGTCAGATTAGACAAATTATTAACATAAACAAAAATTGATTAAAGCATGCAATAATTAATTAAAGGTACAAAGTAATTTTTAATTCATTAATTAAATTAATATTTAGAGAAATTGGAGAAAACAATATGTTTTTTTAAATAAGGTAGTTGATATAGGAGGCGATACCTCAAGTTTTATAAAAACAAATTTACCGATTACTTGAGACGATTTTAATTAATTAAAAATCTATCATAAAATTAATGGATAAAATTAAAAATCTTTATTGTACAAATAAAAGTATATATTACAAAAGGTAAAGTTTATATAGGTATTTCCTATTACTTACAGTTAACCCAAAAAAAGTAATTTTTAATTCATCTATTGATAATGACGCCACAAAGTGAATACCAATATTTTGAAGAAATTAGAGAATAATATTTATTATTCATTTTACGGGTGATTTATTCTCTTCATCCCATCATTAATTTCTGGTAAACAAGAAATAATAAAAAAAAGTAAGAAGTATTGTCGCTATACTAAGTAATACATTTTGTTAAATCTTTAGTGTTTGTTTTGCTCTTCGGCATCCCTTTCCTTTCATGATTTGCTATTTAGGTAACGATCCCTTTCTCCGAAAATACTGACACTTCCGTCTTAGTCCATTTTATTCTGTTTTTCGCCTATATTTTTTATGCCTCCGTGTCACTAGGCCGAGGAAACTAATGCCCGAATGCCGTGACTGAAGAATCTGATCGCCCCCTTAAAAAAACCAACAAACACCCCACAAAATAGAGCAAAGTATTTATTCAAGTTTCTCCTAGTATCGATAAAATTATGTTTGCCCTTTTTTCGTGGTGCCCTGAAGTTTGATTGGAAAGTTGAATAATAGGAATTAAGGAATTGGAAACATTGGGAAGGGTTATTTAATTATTTTTCTGACATATTTTCTTCATTCGATACGTGAAAATCGGTTGAGATTATTTAAAAGAATGTTGCTGATCCCTAGCTATAAGAATACATTGTTTTGACTGCTAAACCAGGTATGCATCTGTAACGTGCAGCTGACTCTTTCTATCCCATCATACGTACTTCGAAATGAAAAGAGGACAATACACATTTGATCAGTCCGCTTTTCGGACATGGCTCCAATCCGGTTCAAATCGTATAAAACAAGACTTCAGAAGAGATGTTACAAATGATTTGGTGGTCTAGAAGAGATATAACGTTACGCGATTGTATTGCTAACGACCTTTTTAAATTATATGGAACGGTACGCCAATGGTGACGGCGAAGTATAGTACCAAAGGTCAATAGAGTGGGAACTTGTGAATACACTATAAATGACCGCTAATTTTATTGTACTTTGGGATCTAAACGATGGATCAGATGAATAATTGGATTTAGATGAGGTAAAGAAACGCATGTAACTCATAAAATATATTTTTGTCTACTCAGTGACGATATACGAGTGGGAAACTTATACAGAATGTACCCGACAAACTTTAACTAGTGTTTTCTGTGTTAATTTTGAAAAAAAAACGTGGATATCATTTTGGTCTCTTGATTCTCAAAATCTTTTAAAAATCCAAATTTAGTAGATATTATTCAGGTAGGGTTTGGAAAATAGTCTAAAGTGCTGATATCAACCGTGGTGCATGGCAGTGAGGCTTGGAATTGACAGAAGAACGATAAAAGTAAATTGAATGCCCTAGAAATGAGATCTCTGAGGCGAATGTGTGTAAAATCATGTACGAGTATGTGAACAATGTTGAGATTCATACAGAATGCAAGGCTGATGTAAGCCTAATTAGTAATATTAAGCAAGGGACGTTTAGGTGGTTTGGGCATGTAGAGCGAATGAACGAAGAAAGGAGTGTAAGGAGAATATATAACGCGAATGTGAATGGAAGAAGAAGCCGGGGATGCCCAAGGAAGACATGGCACGATCAAGTTAATCAAATACTTGAGTCGGGTCATAACAGAAGTCGAAATAACAGAGAATGTATGATAAGACGTTGTATAAATGCGAATGAAGCGAGAAGTGCATGCCAAGATCGAGTTATTTGTCGGTCCGTTGTATCTGCCTATCCCTACGGGGAAACGGCGTTATGTTTAGATAGTTAGTTAGTAAAAAAATAAAAAGGCCACAACAAAATAAAAATTCAAGATAATATACCAAATTTTGAAGATTTTTTTATATCCGGTCAATTTCTTTTTCGTTTTCAAAATTAAAAAAAAAACTTATCGAAGAAAGCAATCACTTTGTGGCTTGATATTATAATTTTATTTACTATGCATTCATTAAGTATGCATTCGCACCTTACAGAATGGCAATCGTATTCTAAATAATGAACCTTTATGTTGTGAGTTTATGGACTACAAAATTACTTACATGTATTATGTACGAGATTCGTTGAATTAAGCCGACTTGCATTACGGTAATTGCTTGTCAAATTACGTGTGACCTTTATAGCGGCGCGAGTACAAGTACAAGTACAAGCCGTAAGTGAGGGGCCAAAGTCATTTTCTCGCTGCAGGTAATGTTGCGTGAAGCTAGGAACAAGATTAGTAGAACGGGAGAAAAGTCGAGAAATGTATCGACTTTTGAACGTTAATAGGAGACCACACCACGCCACGCCACGCCAAAAATATTTCACACGTGAGCCGATGGTCATTCAAACCACTTTTAATTAAATAACATTTTTTATTAAATGCGTAGCAAAAATTATCTTTCCACACTAGCAAATTGAAAGACAGGGTATTTAGTTATTCATTTCTATTTATTTACAGTCATTTTTTATAATATTAGCAATTATTATATAGGATGATGTATACTGTAAATTTTGAATATATAATAGTGTATCGTGAACGCCTGACTAGGAGAACCTGTACTGAGGTGTTCACGTATTTATGATATAGCATTATTACGAAATCGTTGTTCAATTACTTTTAAGAATAATAAAAATAAAATAAAAATATTTTATAAAAAGATAAAAATGCAAATTGATATTTATATTTAATGTAAATTTTGTTATGTTTGATAAGGTGTAATTAAGTTAAGGGAAAAATCTGTTCTTTTGATTTTATCCAGATCGAGATATTAAGTTTTATTAAATGTGTTAGTGTATTTACTCTTGGTTTTAAAGATATAGGGATCTGATTATATAGTTTACTTGCATACTATTAAAAATGTCTTTATTTGTGGGTGGTATATTTTAATGGAATATTATGATTGTAGTTTGTTGAAGATCTTGTTAAAATAATTGATTTAGATAGTAGGGGAATATTAGGATATATAGATTTGAAGAGATGAAGGATTGCAAATCAAGTATAAAGTTGTTTAGTTGTCTCAATGTCTAAAAGCTTGAAAATTTCAGCAGAGTCTGTAAAGTTTGGAAATTTAAGAATAATTTTAATCATTGTCTTATACTTTTAGGGTCTATACAAATATTAGTTGCGTTTCCCCAGGACAGTTAGTAGTCCATGTGTGATTATGGATTACCAAAAACTATATGTTCCTTAAAATTGTGCATGGGAAGATATTCTTAATTCTTTTTTGGAGAAACATATTTTTTTAGTTTGGCTATTTATTTTGGCTTTTAATAAGACATTCCTACGATTGACTTTGATGTCACATAAATACATCGTTCAATTTATTTTTTATAACTTATTGAAGTTTGTAAACTTCATTGTAATATTTAATTATTGAAGTCTCATATAAATAAAAATCTGGTAGGTATATCCGAGACTCTATTCCGATTGCAAATGAGTTCGGGATGAAACTTTGCAATCATCATAAGGATAGCAGCCAATAATATGGGATTTATAAAAAATGGAGGATAATATTAACAAGTCTTAAACTTGAAGTATGATATCGGTGTAAATGGCGTAAATTGAACTGGTCTCATTAGCTTAGTTGGTTAAGCGGTTATTTCGGATAGGTAGAGGTCCTGGGTTCGAGTCCCAGATGCGACTGAGATCTTTTTAATTTCTGTTGGTTTTTCGGTTTCGTGGTTCATTTGGGATGTGTTAATATTATCTTCTTCAATGATTAAATACATCGTAACTAACTAACTAACCATCACTCCACTGTCTTGGCATACGCCCCTTGCTTCAGTCACATTCATAGATCGTCGCGTACTGTAGGTTACTCTTATATTATTCACACTCTTGACAGGAAGAATAAATATTTAAAAAACAAGTAATTTCTTTTAAATAATTCATTTATTTTTAAATCATCACCAACCGGTTTCGCTTATCCCAAGCTTCCTCCTTACCCTGGTAACATTTAAAACTAAACATAAAACATTTTGATATAAAAAAAATGGGTGGATAGAATTTGCAATGTTTTTTATTATTAAATTTAAAAAAATTATATTTTAATTAATACTTACCTTCACTGTTCAATTTGTCAATTCTTACATTATTATTTTTTTATGTTTATTATTTTTTATTATACTGTATACCCCTTATAAGAGAGGCTTCACTGCCGAAATATGTTGATAAATATTAAGCAGTGGTTTAAACAAAGAATTTCTTATTAATTTAATTGATAAGAAAAAATTCATAATATTATAGAAAAAAGGGGATTTAATAAATATATACATATATTGTATTCAACACATGCATATAAATTTCATTTTGTATTGCATATACGCAAACATTTCTTTTTTTAGATGCTTTGACTGTCCAACTAGGAGGATTTCCCGTTTCAGGAGAGTCAACATTGAATGTACAGAATTGAGTAGACGTCAATATGGGTTTTATAGATGCAATAAAACCCATAATGGTATTTGTATCGAACTTATTTACTTATAAATTAAATTATTGCACAACACATGCAATACCGAGCCGAGATTGCACCACAAATGCAATCTATTCGATTGCACAGCACACGCAATACCAGCACATAATATTAGGCCGCGCCGCACGCGCTATAAATAGCGTACGCAAGGTGGTTTGTGCGCTCTTTTCCACTGAAGCCGTGGAACGAACAACACCAAAACCCAACACTCTGCCTAACTGCTTCACCTTGGACTCGACTTGAATCTTTAATTTCGCTCTTCCCGGACCCCGCTCTCTTCGCTTGGATACCTCGTCGTTATACTATTTTTTCTTGTGCTGGTCCTACACGTCCCGTACATTATTTATTTATGTATAATGTATAAATAACAAAAAAATCACATTGACAAGGCCAGCGTGTGGGTAAACTAGGGATTACTAATACATAAATATTTACTCAACATGGAAATACCATATTTTTATATCTGCATGTTTCCATCTATATTCTTTTTACAAATGAACATTTTTAAGCAATGACAGAATATATAGTAATGTGTAGGTATTAGAGAAACCTTTATTTATCGCATGTAACCACATGTTATAGCATGCTTTCGCACATTACTCATAGACCGAGTTTCTTCATCCTGCATTCATATGTTGCTTCTTAAATATGACGGATTAGAAACAAACAAAAAATATACATACCTATCTGAAATGCAAAGATTTTTTTCGATATCGCCTATTAGGTACTCATCGAAAAATAATCGCCTTCTATGATTTAGTATACGTACGATAGTTTTAAACTTTACTTGGAGTTTTTGCTGACGCCTTGTAGCAATTTAAAATTAATAAAAATAGATATCGTTTTTTCACTTTTTTTATATCCTGTAAATGTACACGTGTTCTAATAAACACCCTTCAAACTCAAGGACTTCAAAGGCGACCCTCTTATAAGGCCTATTCACTTGGTCATGCCAGCGTTAACAACAAGCAATAAAACATGTTCTTTATTAGAGCACCCTTCATTCTCCCACCAAACTCCTTCATTTTGAGGTTGCTTTAACTTTTATGATTTAATTAACATAAAACCTGATGGCTGATAAAGTTAATGTACGCTACATGTCCGACTGTATTTAATAAGGTTATAAAAATACATTATTTATCGAACCCATGTTGGCAGCCATAATGTGTGTTCTTTTTAATGTTAATATCCGAAATAAACACTGTGCCGATCGTTAAAAATAATAATGAACGCAATCTTAGATTAATTCAAACCTTTTTAAATGTCTATATTTTAATAACAATATTGAATTACATCAACGAGGGGTTTTAATATTTAACGTGTTTTAAGTTCGCTGTAAGTGAGCTTGACGGTGAATGTTGTACCTGTAAATTTGTAAACAATAAATATTTATAAACATGTTCTCCTACCGCTGCTGTACTTCCAATCCTACCCTCTCTCTCTTACCTAACAACAAACATAGTTGATGTGCTTATTCTATGTTTCATAAGTATTGTAATTCGGTTTTAATTTAGTATTTATTTAATATCAAGGGTACAAATATACCATAAATAATAATTACATGCCACAGTTAAGGAGAAGCATAATAATATAGCACAAATAATTAAAAAGGTAACTATTAAATATGGCATTAGGTCGTACAATGACATCTAAGTATTTAAAGAATAAAAGTTGATGAAGGACATAAAAGAAAAAGATATGCGGACATACAAAACATACAGTTAACTTAAGTTATACTTACTTACTTCTTGTACTTACCTTCGGTGCAGTTAAATAAATTCGTTACATCTGCGTATCAATTACAAACTTCATGTTATCTATTGTGAGTTTAACTTAAGAACAACCTGCTACAGTTCCAAATTTGGTTCCTACTGCGCATACCCACCCCCTCGCATGCGTCCCATCTCCCGCGCACGGCTGCGACGGCCATGTAACTCCGCCCATACACGCGTTTCTGAGATATTAACCCATTCATACCGTGGATGTTCAGTCAAATTATCATAATATTATCAATTTCGGATTAATTCCCTAGCTGTTTTAATGAACCTGATACCACATAAAATGCAATATGTATATTTTAATATTATAACCATAATTATTTAAATGTATAAAATGATTTAAATTTGTGTTTGTAGGTAGGTAATACAGACTAAAAAAAAAATCCTGTTTTTGAATGTGTTAACGTGGATACCAAGTCGCGGAGAAAGTAGTGGGGGAAAGGGGCAGGACATGCGCGCTCACAAGTCGTTCTAATGATGGACAGGGTATAGGTACAAGGGAGTGTTTGTAATGCTCAGTGCTGGTGTTGCAACATTTAAACAGGATTTTGGAATGAGTTTTTTGTTTTATTTATTTATTTTTATTGAAAATTTTTGTTATATAATTACATTTTTAAACAGTTTGAAAATACAATAAAATATGATAAGTTGCTCTCGTATATGAAATTGAAGGAGTTTAATTAAATGAGGGCTGGCTATACTACCATTTACAATTTTGAACGTAAATATCAAGTGGGATATAATTCTTCAATCTGAGAGTTTTAGTAAATTTAGTTCTTTCGTCATGTAATTATAGTTAATGCTTTCAATGGGAATACCGAGTTTATAATTAATTAAATATTTATTATTACATTTATTATTTATTCAAACCTGAAGAAGGTTTAGGTAGAGTTGAAACCGGTTGGTTCATGTATCTAATAAAGTGGATTTAAAACAAAAATGCTTTTTAAATAAAACAAACACTTTCATATAAACCACGAATTTATTGTATTTTTACGTAAACTGGTTTCGCTTACATCAAGCTTCGTAACCCCAAATATTATAAATAAAGAATAATGTGGAGTTATCGCATAGAGTGAGACAGATATATCACAAAGAGAAAAAAATAATAAAAGATCAGAGGGAGAAAACCATAATATATTATTAGAAATAAACAGTAAATAAAATAGTGAAATGCCTGTCACATACAGTTAATATAAAATGTGGGCGTGGCATATCTCTCGATATCGCTCGCCATACAATCCCATACAGTCGTCACACACGGGTACTATCATCTTATGCTGTATGTAACCAGCTGAATGGGGAAATATTAAGTCATTAAGAGAATCCTATAATTGCTTTGTCTTGTATAAATATATTGTGGAAATGAGTTCGCTACGACTCTTCAGGGGAGTGTCGTTATAGAAGCAGTATTTCGCCCAAAAGTCCAAAAAGTTTTCTTGGACGTCAGGCGGTTGGCCGGAAGGTTTGCAAAGATCATCTTAAAGTGGAATGTTACTATTCACAACCTGGTGAGTCGATTCGGAAGTTGATGACTACTTGTCAGGTACTTTAAGGGGCTCCTAAAGATATGATATATATAATATCAGTAAATAGAATTTTGCTTTCGCACGATTTCCGGTTTTATTTTATTTTTTTATTTACAATTCTATACCTAAGTATAAGTTTTCGGTGACTGTGTATATATTAACTTGACTTTAAATACAAATATCACTAAATAATAGCTCTTAATTCCCCTGTACACAGAAAAGCTTCATTTTTTACGTTTACGGCACATGACTCCCGACTGCTCGAGGTCAGTGGGACTATGGGATCCCCAAACGGTGTAGGTTGTGAGATGTGAAATATCAAGAGGAAGGGTGGGAAGTACCTGGCAATTCAGATTTAGTCACCAAACACGTCTAACGCCATTCCTAGATACGTTTCAATTCTGAACGATGTACTTTCACCAGGGCGATACTGAGAGTATTTAGCAGCTTACTTGGAGGTACGGCAAAGGAGGCGTTATATTTTTTTGTAAAAATTATCAATCTTGGTAAATTATTGTAAAATATTACTTATGGTGTTAAATCTTTCACAAAATGCGTGTACCTTCATTCAAATTATTAACTATTATTCTATATTAATTATTATAGTTTTTTCTAAATATAATATATCACCGTACTATGTCAATTCCAGCTTTTCCCCTTCTATTTTTATATAATGGAACTTAATACGAACTAAACTTGTCTATTTGTCTGTCCTGAAACTGGATTTGTTCCCAGTTGGGCAGTCAAAGCTATATTTCATTTTATTGTTTAATAATGAGTGTATTTAAAATAAATTAATAATACACGGGTATTGGTGAAGAACCCCTTCTCTCATTTTATTAACTTCGCGCTTTAATTCAACACTGACAACTGGGAGGACAGCCAGTCGCGTTTATATTATTTACGAATACAATTCTAATGCTCCGAGTTAATGCTAGACTTCAGAAAGTCTTGGTACATAACTTATATAATTACAGTTGCGTGTCAGTGTATGGTCCTTCGTTATTTCTACTAAATCAAATTACAAATCAGTTCTATTGTTATATTGTGATCGCTGCCTCGAGACGGACAGGAAAGCGGTTTACAGAAATAATAGTACTTACGAAAAGAAACGAATCCCATGAGATATCGAAATGGTACATACGACAAACAAAAACAAGGTTTATGATTCAAACTTCATAACATTTGATGTACATCAAATCGACGGAAAACGCCATTTTGAAATTCTGAAATTTGAACAGCCTCCGTTAAACACCGGTAGGCCCTTTTTAATTTTTGGTCAAATCTTGAACAGCTGAGAAGCATAATAATGACTTTTAAATTAAACAACAAGCCTCCGGAATCAGAATTTCTAAGTGCACATATTTTTTAAAATGCACGAAACATTTTACGCACTTAAAAATAACGTGTTATTTTCCAAGATGGTCTCTATTCAGATATCCGGATGAAAAAATAATTATAGAAAATTCTCTCAACAGAAAAATAAATTGCTAATGTTTTCAGAAAAATATGAATAACACGTGCGGATCCATTATTTAACATGTAACAAGAAGCCGGAGATGTACGTAATCCAAACAAGATCCCAGGCCATGAATGCACTCCATAAAACCTCCGGCCCTATGGTCACCGATTTATATAATTGTTTCGGTTTATATATAAAATTGATGGCCACAATGCAATTTCTTAAAATCTTTTCATAGGGCCGGGGTTTTTAGTAATCCAAAATTGACCCCAAATCTTGAGAATGTACTTAATAAAATCAAAAAAATAAAAATATATATTCGGCCGTGTATCCTCACTAGATACTAGCGGTGGGCGAGGCGGCTCGGTTTAGTGAGCCGGATCACTAAATCAGCTCTCTGTAAAGACAATCCACATGAAAACTGGACGAAAAAAGTATCGTGTAAGAGCGTCTTAAGGACGTCATTAGGAGGGCCAAGGGAGCGAGGGAGAGGGCATGTTGCGGGGAGACGCGAACCGTCGTTCAATCGAGCTGGATCAGAAAACCTGTCGCCCACCACTACTACATACTCTTTCGGGGACTCCGCGTTCTTGTTAGCAAAAATTCTTTTTTGGGATCTTCACTCAAGACGACTGTATATTTAAGTATATCATCTTTTTTCATACTTACATCCGTGTATAATCTCTGATTAACCCTTCGGGGATATTATTTTACATTGTATGCGATGGGAACCTGTAGCGTATTTTCCCTAAGGCGACTGGATACGTACGTGTGTCGTATTTTGTTAGACAGCCTTATATCCCCATTGCATACTCCTTCCGGGCATTATTATTTGTAAAAATATTTTATATTGCTTATTTCCACTTACGACCTGCAGATATATATATCGATTTTTGCTATACGGCCGCATATCCCTTCTCCATGATTAATTTACAAATGTGGACGCATAACAGAAATAATCTTTTAGGCCTTTAGGGGATCAACTGTCTGAGGGATCAACTCTCGGAGGGATCAACTGCCGCAGGGTTCAACTGTCGCAGGGTTCACCTGTCGGGGGATCAATTGTCGTGGGGCCAACTGCTAGCTGGCCAACTGTTGGAGGATCAACTCTCATGGAACCGTATTTTGACAGGTGATATTATATTTGTGTTGCATATAGTTGTTTCAATGTAAGTTTAGAAGCTTCGTTTTTTCTTCTTTAATTTTTATGTATACTGTTATGATTTACTTTCATTTCGTGTGTATTGTACACATTTAATAATTTGATGTTTTAAATTAAACACACCCTTTGAGATTTGTATTTCAAATGAACGTAGAAATCATTTCTAAAGTATTGAAAAAACTCAACCAAAAGTTTTCAAATATTTCTAAAATTTCTTCGAGCAGTATATTTAACATATTGTTGTATGGAAATATGTTATTAAATGCATAAGAAGTAAACTAAGTACCTAACTGCATTTGCACTGAGAAGTGAATGTAAAAAAAAATGCGTAAATAAAATAGGACATTTTTAATTTCCGTTAATACTAATTTATTAGCAGAAGATATCGATTAGAATGAACTAACTGGGAATTATTTTGAAAATTTCACTTCAAATAGTTGATATTCGTTGAATGAAAGTTTTCCCCTTACATGAATGTATTATAATACAAAGCCATGAATAATTAATCTAATTAATCCTTCAATCAATAAGGCACCTTGTCCCTTCTCACTTACATAAAATACTGTATTACAAATATTCCACCCCCGACTACCCTTCAGCGAACATGTGTCCATTTACTCGGCAACCTTCAACCCTTCTGACCTGAGCGGTCGCAGAAGTGTACGGCGTTCACTGTTCCTGTCCCCGTTCAGGCCATACGCCCTACATAACACGCAGGCTCTACTGGTAACAACACGGCCCTTGTTTGGTTTACTTTAAGGGTGAAACCACGTGATTGAGTGACTTGTTGTTTCCCATGAATAACTTAGCACTATCGGTTCCCAATTCATTTTACTGAACACACTTCATTCATATTCATTTCTGGAAGACTATATTATATTGTTATAATTACAGATACCTTTATAATGAAGAAAATTGTTTGCAAGGATTCGTGGCTACCAAGAGTTGTATTGTCTTTATCGTAATTTTAACTATCTTTCTCAACGCATCTACCGTTTTGTATGAAATTCAATATTCGCAATGAATCTTACCGTTACACAAAATAGTTATTTATTGATATGACTAAAAAAATTGTGTATAAACCAAAAATAATGTTTTGTTTTTTTATTCAATTGATTAAAAATGACAACACAGCATAATTTTACATCTATTGAACTCATTTATTTATTTGATTATACGCCCATCTGGATTTTTACATTAATTTATTAATGCAAAAATTAATTAATTAATTTTAATTAATTTTTTAATTAATTTTAATTAATTGATTAATTTATTAATTAATTTTAATTAATTTATTAATTAATTTTAATTAATTAATTAACATTAATCAGCTATCAAAAATTATGCAGGTACATAGAGTTTTTAAACCAGAAAAGTAATGTTAAACAATATTTTAAAATGTTTAGCACTAACACAAAATTTAAAACCAAAAGAATAATGTAACACAAATCATTAAAGCTACAGTATTAACGCTACAATAATTGATTGTAAGATTCATCGAGTTGCCACTATAGATGACGCTCTAATTTATAAATGGAGTTAGAAGATATATTATCAATACCTTTAAACTTGTTGCCCAGATCATGCATCCTATTGGTTAGTGAGTGTGACATTTTATCTTGTGGTCCTCGTCGGTACATGGAATTTAATAGTGACGACGATGGCAGGGTTATCAATTAGGTGGGTGATGATTCTATATAATATAAGTAGATCTGAAATAATTCCCCTTTCAGACAGCGTAATTAAATGCAATCGGTTCATCAGACTTCCATAATTAATGTTTTCAATTGGAATTTTTTTGCTTAAAATTTTTATACCTAAGAAATTTGCGCTGAACCCATTCTGTGCTGTTAAAGTATAATTTATACGAAGGGAACTACTAAATAGGTGAATTATACTCCACTTGATTTCTAACTAATGAAATGTAGAGAGTTTTCATACAATCCAAAACATGAAATCATTTAATCTTCTGCAAAGGAAGCCAAGCATCTCTAAAGCCTTGTTCGTATATATATATATCGTTAATGTGTGCAATGAATGTCAAGTTCTTATCGAATATTACACCCGAGTCCCGAATTTATTACACTGGCGTTAATTTAATATTATTTAATGAATATACATTTAAATGACAATGAGTTTTGGAAAATCATATTACTTGATATTTCTGAATATTAAAAAAAAACATTTTTCCACATCATTAATGTAGTTGATATAAATTAAAAATAAAAAGAATATTGGGCCTCGGTGGAACCCTTGAGGAACCCTACTTATGGCCTTGAATATATAGGAGTGTACAGAATTAATCTTTACACTAAGCACCCTACTAAGATAACTGATAATTTAGCTCAATAAAGACGCCCAACAGTCGGAATTTAGATATAAGTATGTGATTTCGAACTTTATCAAACGCTTTACTAAAATCGGTGTACTCGTATATATTATCCACATGTTGTATCAGACCAGGGGAAATACTGGCGGTAATTTCAGAGGGAATGGGGCCTGTTGCCCATATAAAGCTGGGAGAAGTAGCTCCAGAAGCTACTAAGTAGCGCGGACAGAGACACCTGGAGGTGCCTTGTCGAAGCGATGGGTCTCTGACTCGACTATAATATGTGGGAGAAAGTTATTAAGATGTTTCAGACAAATAACAAAAAAATGTTTTAATAATGCTTGGTTGTCTTGCAACCTATTATTTATATGTTATAAGTAAGATTACAAAACGTGTGATCTGTATTTAACGATTTAGACAATTTACTCTAAAAAAAATATTTTTTTTTTAAATTATTAAACGATTTTTCACTTTGGGAGATTCATTACGTTACTACTACGTCAAAATTAAAAAAAAAAAAACAATTTTATTCGTTTATTAACCGAGAAAACCAATTTCATGATATGATGTGTTTCAGAAATAAGTATTTAATAAATACGACGTATTTGTGTTATGTACGTGAACGTAAAAAGCACATATTAATAAAGTTGTAACAACTCTCTCGTTTACTTACTTTAACAAACGTAACTCGTCATAACGTAGCAACATATCTACAAAATATAGATTTAAACAAAATAATTGGTGCCTCAAAAAGTTATATTTGAAATGAGTTGTTCCAACCTATTAACGAGCATCCTACTATTTCGTTCCATGAATATTGATTGATTACGCATATTTGTTACAAAACAAAGAGTTCAATACTCAACTCAAATAATAACCGTGTCGTTAGACCTCCACATATCCGGAACCACAGAAAATATTGGAAAAAAAACTTTTTGTTCAGTTCGAAATTTAAATTACTACCTTAAGCATGTTTGAAATAACTTGAGATCGAATTATGATATGAATAAATAATAATGGGTATATTTCCACGCGATATCTAGTAGATGAGAGACAATTACAACCTCCCACAAGACGTGCTAAACAATTTTAAGGTGTTTAAAATTCGAAATATTATTTTGAATTCTATTAAAAAAACTCTGTTTTTTTAAACTGAATTTTTTATGGAAATTTTGACGTTAATTAAAACAAGTGTTATTTTGTATATTGAATAATGTTTTTCTCATATTATTAACGTTTCATTCCGTGTCAATCAACGGGTGCGCACGCTAGCGAGGTAGCTGGACCAAATATTGTTTTATTTTCGTGAAAACAAAGCGTTGGAAACAACGCGAGCACGGTGTGTTGCCATAACGCGGATCACATTTCCATGCAGGTTGTTTCATTTATAATTACATCACTAATTATGCAGTTGGACGGGGCCGTTGTTTAAACCTTTGTTTTTTCTTGCGCGAAGCAAAAATACACGCGCTATTATTTGTATCTGCCATTCATATTGTTTGCGCCCAAATGCTCGGGCGGGGGGTCAATGGCACCCCTATATTGAGAAATATAGTGAGATTTAGGGAAATTACTTCATTATTGTCAAAATTGATACTTGATAGGAATAAGCACATCCTTCCAGAGTGAATGAGTCTATCGTTATCGAAATAACAATTTAAACTTTGCTAAAGAAGCCACTTTTAACAGTGTGGACTCGAAACGTTCTATAATGTGGCTTCTTTAGCTATACTTAGTGACCAGTTCTGAATAGTCAGGTAACTTTCTTCTCACCTCCTTCTCCTCCGCTTCTTCTTTCACTGTATGACATATTTTCAGTAGCTTCATGCAATTGAAACTCTATAAAAATAACATAAAATCAAATACATAGAATGATGTAATGACTTATTTTATTTCAGGTGAATACATTTTTTTCTTTTAATTTTCATGGTTTTATTAATAATAGGAGCGGTGATTGTTTAATTAAAAATAAGTTAAAACAATAGTTAAGGCTTTCTATTTTTCAACTGTTAACACAGGGTGGAATTCAATTATAATGATTATATAAAAGACACTTTTTAATTCTATTCCACTTTTATTGTTGATAAAATTTTGATACGATTTTGTCAAAAATAAAAGTGGAATAGTGTTAAAAAGTGTATTTTTTTAAATTAATATATAAGGCAAATCATTTGTATATCTTTGTGATAAGGTGTATTTGTCCTTTGTTCAGGAAAAAAACCTACAAATATCTCGAGGTTTTTGAAAACCGTGAGAGCAGAAAATTTGCTTTTTTCGAAATTTTGCCCACATACACTCACTCGTACGGAATCAGTAAACCTTATATAATGCAGTTGCAAAGATTCTTATATAATGCAGTTGTTCGCTATGAAAATCAATACACTGGAATCGTCGTTGCAGTGCTAATTCTATGATCTAAAATCAAATTAAGTACGTTGAAAATGTAAGATAGACAAAATCGCGACAGGTATACTGGAATCTTTTCAACGAGAAAACTAAACGTGTTAAATAATAAATAATAACATACAAACGATTTGAACCGCCAATCACAGTGAGTGTAATAACCGTACCTACCGGGACTGGGTTGATACAAATGCATAATTAAAGACGCGATCCGGCAATGGGCCGGAGTACGTGACCGAGTCGGGCCGCAATTAATGTCACGTCACACATCACGCTACTTATTATTATGACCCGGCCTGGCCGTGGCTAGTGGCTACACTGTACTTTGTAATACAGTATACAATGCCCAGTATAGGTATAGGTACTGTACTACACACTACACTATAGAGTAAACTGTAGCCGGCTCCCCGCGTCACTTATCTGCAGATCGACACGCATTTTCGGCATAGACATGAAAAACACCCAAAACACTAGACGAGGAACGGCGTGACGGTAATCAGAGCCTCCCAAACTGCCGTGTGTTTTATTTGTTTTTTGTTTAGTTTCGACAAGTTAACGACCTTAGTTTACTATAAATCATCGCTTTTTTACTGTTTAAATTAACGTAAAATTCCGGAGAAATTGTTAGTGGAATGAAAATAGGCGTTCGCAGGTCCTTATTTATTTATATCTATATATTATGCAATACCGTTTTACGCAATATGTTTTTACAAGCATAATGAAGATGCTTTGTACTAGTATGGTGTTTTATTAGGTCGGTTTGAAGAGATAATACTATGAATGGAGTGTATGAATGGAGTGTGTCTAGGAAAACTTGTGCTGAGGTTTTCAAGTGGATGTGTTAAAGGGTGATCTGACAGTTGATCCCTCCGACAGATGATCCCCCCATATATACATATCGACTTTAGTTATACGGCGGCATTTCCTCTCTGCATACTTACTTTCTTTACAAATGAGGAGGTACAGCAGAAATAATCCTTTTGTGAATCAACTGTCGGAGGCATCAACTGTCGAAGGGATCAACTGTCGGGTAGCCACAGTTAAAAGTTTGCAGCGTCAATTGAACATTGTATCATACTTGCAAGGATTTAAAAAAAAATCATTGAATTTTGATCTGTCTTGGCTGGTGATCAAAATTTTGGTGTACAATTTATATTGGACGTAATTTGTGTTCAGTCTAATGGCCAGTGGTATTGGTTATGCATATAAATAAGGTAGATAACGGTTATAAGTAAGTTAGAAGAAAAGATAATATTTTAAAACTTACGCCAAACTCCATTGACGAGAGCTTGCAACTGTTTCTACGAGCAAAAAAGTCTTTAATATATTGAGTAATAATATTTGGATGATTTGTATAGCGCCGTATTAATGAAAAATCATCTCAAGGACGCTGTACAAATGCTTTTTTTCCAATGCTCTATCTTATCACTAACTATAGTATTATTACCGCTTTTGGCTAACAAATTGCTTTCACCATTTTATCGATCTGTAATACAAAACTATATGTACAATGCATTTGACGCATGAACGTGATTCATGTACATGTTATTAATTTTATGTACAGGCAGATAATATTGTACATGATCATACTTACCTGCCAGGTCACTTGAATTAAACACTGTTTGATAGCGAAATTTAGGTACAGTTTTGCACGCATTGAAGTACTAGTACCGACCTTCCACAAAAAAACATTATCAAGCTTTAGTTAATTTTCTCATGGGAATGTTACAAATAACTTTGGTAGCAAAAACGAAATCGTTGAAGTAACAACGTATCGTCTGCAGTTAGCAGTTAGGCGCCCAACGGGGCAAGTGACCTAGAACGTCGCAATACAAAGCCTTCCCTGCCAGGCGATTGTTTTAATTAGAGTGCTAACGCGGCACAATCAAATAACAAAAGTTTATTTAAATTTCGATTCGAGCGCACGCTGATTTTTTCCCTGATCGTGTCGAAAGACGAAAAACTATTATTTGAAGGTGAAAAAATACAGCAATTTTGGACAATACAATTGGACATTATAATTGTACGGTTTCGAGTTTCATACCTCCACGCACTGAAAAAAATAACTAATTAATATAAATTTAATTATGTACAAACTAGAAGTGAAATTTTACTATGCATAACCATGGTATGTCTGGATTGAGTTGGATACCGCATCCGCCATGAATACTTTCATTAATTTGGTGATGGGGTTTTTTTACGACTATGATATTGTCATAATTTAATCCCACTGAGACACGGATAGGAGCTATTGTATTATCAAAACATTGCGGATGTACAATCGTGATGACTATCACATTTCTCACAAAATGAAGTGACTGGTTATTTATTTCAATGTTTTTTTAACCGATTTGGAGAGTAGGTATACACAATATGAGTAAGTGAATTAATTAATAAAATAATTCTAATTTATTTCCTATTCAACACTTTATTAATATACACATATCTACATATTTTGATATCGATGATTTCTTCATCAGGAATATATATATTCGTAAGAAAAGTTGTAGATAACTGTTATAAGTAGATAGATAACAGTTATAAGTAAGTTATTCTTTACAAAATACTAAAAAATAATTATGTCAAGTATAGACAAATGATGAACATAGAACACAGTAATGTAAGGATAGACGAATTATAAACATAAGCAAAAAATGATTAAAGTAGGTAAGTAATAAATCAAATATTATTATAAAACATTGAATAAAAAATGTATATCAGAAAATTAAAAAAAAAAAATTACTTTTATTATTCATATTAATTTGAAAATAAATCCAAGAGATAGCTATTTAAAAAAAAAATCATTACTAATTAAATTTAACTCACTACTAACGCTTTTTCTGAATTCAAATTCAATGTCTCTAATTGTAAACCGGTTGCATTTGTATATAAGATTTTTAAACCTTTATATTTATATTAAAAGAATGATTGGTTTAAAAAATATAATTTGCAAATTTTTTATTAATAATGACGCCACAAAGTGAATACCAATCTTTTGAAGAAATTAAAATTAATTAATATTTACTATTTATCAACCTTTACCTGCCTAGGTATTTCCTATAAAATTATAACACTTATTTATTTATATTTTCATAGTCTCCATTAAACAATGGTACACCAATACATTACAGAGAATATAGATGAAGAATACATTACAGTAATTGGGAAATTAAAAAAAAAAACATATATAGACAATTGTTAGTAATAACAAATAGTACAAGTAAGTAAACATTTGCATATTCATGATTTATACAATGATAAAGTTGATAATATGTATCAAACATGCAAGAAGTGAAATGTTGATAGGAAATTATAGAAATTCAGGGGGCAGTTTTACAACTATTTTGTGATATGGTTCGAAAGATAGTCGTAGAACTGTATGTAAGTGACAATGAAAATATAACGGTCAATGCAGTATTTTTAAGCATTCGAGTCGCTCTGCTATTTGCCGTGTTCTGGTAAACCGAAGTTCCTCAATGCCATGCATCAGGGTTGGTATCAGCACTCCATTGTGGACTGCTAGTTTCGCTTCTTTGGACAACTTTTTGTTTTCGCCAACCGCGTTCAGTCCTCCGTTAATGGAGTTTCCTGCATTCACCCTTCTTTCAATATCCCTATCAGTCTTTCCATCTCTCATGAACATCCTTCCCAAATACACAAACTCATCAAAATGCTCATTAGTATTCATCATTCACAACTATATTGCACACTGTTTTCGTACTCTCTCTTTCAAACACCATGACTTTAGACTTACTTACATTCATCATTAACTTAATCTTCATACATACTTCGTTCATCCTAGATACGATAGACTGTAGATCTTTCATACTGTTATCAATCAGCCATCCATCATCAGCATAAAATAGGCAACATAATTTCAAATTACTCATTTTCGCTCCCAAGCCCACTTCTTTATATGAATAATATATATCCTTTTATATAAAGTTAACATTTTTTCCTGTTTGAATGAAGAAGGTACGAAAAGATACATCATACAAATGTACTACGCTTTTCATGTTTGATGGCAATGATGATATACTCGTATAACAATTTCTACCTAAATCGATTTATAATTTTCTCGTGAGAGCGCTTATCTGGACTTGGCTCACAGAAAGATTTTACAATAAGAACACGTCCATAATCGAACATAACGTTCAAAAATAAACTTGCAGGGAAAATCATCCACATCGCTCGGTGGCACAATAGAGTGGGTGCTAGTCTGGTATCAGTGCTGGCTGCCATGGTCAGACATGGGCAATAATCCAGGCCCTAACGACATGAATCATCACAGATTACCGCTGGACGCGCTTCGACTGCTCTCATGTCCTCATAAAAACTTACCAAGATCCTGGTAACGAATGAGTGAGAAGTCTATGAAATTTTATCATCAATTTTAAAATTACAAAACTGTAATTTGGTTGATTTTTTGCAGATTTAACTCATATTATTACAATGCATGTAGATAAAACATCGGAGAAAGAACTTTCAATTTGTTATTTTCTAATGTTTTTTGTTGTCTTTTGGGTAGTCTTTTCCGTTCGACATATTATGTAAACATGGTTTTTAATATGTTTAAGCGTTTTTTTTTTAAATTTTTTACAATTGCTGATTAGTTCAATTTCTTTAACTTTTGTACCTAAAGGAAAAACAATTAACCTTCTGGAAGTTATGTCTGATCAGTTTAAATTAATTTGTTTGGCGAACTGCTTTTTTATTCCAAATCTCTACATATTAAAAATGATTTTTGTCTATGTATCCTCGATTTTCTCGAAAATTACCAAACCGGTTTCGCTGAAAATAGCACAATTTGTGCCGAGAACGTTTAGGCAGTAGTATGAATAAAATCCAATATGTAAAACGTTTTAAATTTGTATGAAAAACATTGAACCCGCCATGTTGTATTAGGTTAGCCCATAGATATACCACTCTGGTTTGCCATAGATTATATATTCAAAAGAAGAAGGTTTGTTTGGGTAGAATATTTTCAAAATGGAATATATAAGTAGATACCTACTTAAGAACTTTAGTATTTAGATGTATTTTGAAAAAATGTGATGATGAAATAAAATTTACAAATTAATGTTTTTTTGTTTCTTTATTTAGAAATAGTAATATTCGCCATAAGGTATTATATCGCTGTAAAATCAATTATGCCACCCAAACGATAAGCAGGAATTCATAACTTCATAAATTTATTAAAAAAAAACGTGCAAGGCCGGGTACACATCAGCTAGTAAGACACACAACGAAGATATGCTTTCAAAAGATTTTTTTCTTTTATAAAGGGCTGATTCCCTAGAAACTAGATTTTTATAAATTTTAGTACAGCACAAAATCCGAGAAATTTTACACTATTGTATGAGACGTTAATATATATTTGAATATAAAAGATATACGTATATTTGTAACCCTTTTTCCTATCTTTATCCAGAAATTTATTAATAAATAAATTAAGCAAATCAAAATTTTATAATTTATCAATAGTTAAAGGGAAAATAAATAATAAAATGTTTGTAAAAATAAAATATGTAATAAAAATAGTAAGTACTGAAATGAGGTATTTGTAGAAACATGAACATTATGTAAACTAACTAACTAACTAACCATCACGCCGTTTCCCCTCAGGGGTAGGCAGAGAGGACGGACCGCCAAACAACTCGATCTTGGCATACACTTCTTGCTTCATTCACATTCATACATCGTCTCATACATTCTCTTCTATTATTCCGACTTCTGACATGGCCCGACTCAAGTATTTGATTCACTTGATCGTGCCATGTCTTCCTCGACGTCCCCGGCTTCTTCTTCCATTCACATTCGCGTCATACATTCTTCTTACACTCCTTTCTTCGTTCATTCGCTCCACATGCCCAAACCATCTAAGCGTCCCTTTCTTAATCTTACTCATTACGCTTACATCAGCCTTGCATTCTTTACGAATTTCAATATTTTTCACACGATCATACATGGTTTTACCACACATTCGCCTCAGAGATTAAATATTAAATTTATTAAATAAATTAAACATTATTTAGATCGCATAATACATATTTTATTTTTTATTCTTCATTATAAATAAAAATCCGTAAAACTGCTAGATCAGTTTGTTATGCTAAATAAAAACAGTATTACATAAAAGCACATAAGAATTTGTTATGGACAATATAAAATCAGAGAATTTTAACAAGTAAATGATACTGTTTAAAATCAAAATAATTACTTTGTTTAAAACCACTGTATTTAATATGTAAATATCTACATGTTTCAGAAGCAAAGGTCCCTCGTCAGGATAAACAATATATCTGACAGAGGATATTAAATCAATGATAATAACAAAGTAATTATTATCACAAAGTTATTTTACATAATTTGAAGAAGATAAAATATTTTGTTTAAAATGTCTTTAAAATATTTTTTAAGAGAATTCAATACTTGGATTTTATCAATGGTACTTCTAATTTCTTCTAGTAGGCGAATGAAAACACGTAGGCAAAATCTATGTATCTTATAGATAAGGAAAAAGTCAAACGAACACAGACAAGGATTCTCAGGTAACGAATAAGCTGACAATATTTGAATTCATGTTACCTTCAGTTCCAATGTTGAACATGTAGCACACATAATGCTAATTTGAAACAAAATACTTAAATCTATTTCCACTATTTGACAGTTTCAAAAAGCATGTGTGAAATTTTAAAACTCAGTTTGTCCTAAAATAAAAATATTTCTCGGTCCCGTTAGGTGTACTGAGATCCTAGCATAAAAGCATACCTCAATATTTTTTTTAAATATTTAAAATTTTAAAATATAAACAGCATCTGTCTCGAAACTCAGATTTAAAAACCGCATCGAGGTATCACAATTCACTACCTTCAAATAACATGGCACTATCAAACAAATGCAAATTTATTTAACTGTCTAATACTCGTACTGGCTAAATAATGTTGGTACAATCGCCGCCACTATCCGCTATCGGCCCGTCACGTAGATTGATCGGAGGGCCATAATACCCAACGGACTGTGAATGAAGATTAACAAACAACAATGAATCCTACTAAAGAAATGCACCAAAAAATCTATGTACTTCACTATTTTGTTTTCTTACATTTTTTTATAGATTTAAATTGAGCGCTTATTTATGGTAGTTACAGAACAATATTTTTTTCAATTTGGCAGGTAGGTATGGGTACCGTAACCTAGGAACCATTTATTGGACAGTCAACACCTCTGTCATAGTTGATCCCAAGTGATTCGCTGCGTTCGGTGACTTAGCAGGGTTTCCGGCTTTATGAGGCGAGATTTGCTCAGACCTTTGGACGTATCTACCCACCAACTGCGTGGCGGGTCCCCTGACCGTGACCCTTTTACCTCTCCAGTCGGACTCTCTCTCGTCTTTCACTGCAGTAGGAGGGATGGTATTGTCCGTCACTCCTGGATATACTGACTTCCAGATTCCTACCCACCCCTCATACCTTTTCCTACTCACGACTTTCTTTCCTTGAAAAATCAATACACAGCATCAGTTATTATTAAAAGAAAAAAAAAACTTTAAATAAAAATGCAGTTCTACAAATTAAACTTGAATACAATTTTTTTTTAATTTTGCACCTTGGAACTACACAACATTGGTTTTTCGTATATTTCACATACATAAAAAAGGCAAAGGTTGCATTCAATTTTCAATTGGTGACAAAATTACTTACGAGGTTTAGTAATTAAAGTTTATTATTATCGTGTTACTTTATAGCTAAACATAAAGCATTCATTTAGCACAAATGAACCGAGTATTCCATTTGACAATAATGTTTTCAATCACGCTTGAATATATTGAGAATTGAGGAAGATTTTCATTTAAGCTCCGATTTCATCTAATTTTACTACACTTTCCATTTCTTTTTTTTTATTTGATCAACCACAAGCGATGCAATATAGGCTTCATGCCACTATCGCTACTTTTGAACATTTGTCAAGTGAATAAGATGGATAATTTTTCAATTTTGGAAAGTTTTACAGAAATTTTAATGTTGTTTGGCCATTTTGCTGCTTTGAGTTTGCAAGGAAGTACTCAAGCTTTCACGATTTCCCTCAAGAAAAAAAAGGTTTTATATTCAACGATTTACATAGTATCTACATTGGAACGTATAGAAATCAGAGGATCTTCCATAAAAAGATTTTAAATCTTATTTTTACACTTGACATATCAAGTGTGAGAGTAGGTACTATTCCTCTTGCAGTGTGAATTATTTATTCAATGAATAACACATTTAAATAAAGGTGTTATTCTAACTTATTTATTGTGTACTAATTTTCTCAAACACCGACACCTTTTTAGCAGCCTTGTAAATGGTCATAAGATTGAGTAGATATGTTTTTTGGTACCTATTGTGCTATAATATATGTATATCTATGGATATGGGCGCGCATATATATAAGAGGCACGCAGCAGTAGCCGATGAGGGATTTTGGGTAAAAAATACATTTCCAATAATCGGTTGCAGTATTCGAAACATCTGAAGATATCCATAAAAAAGTTTTTTTTTTTTCTTAAAAATAAAAACAAATATTCCCTGGTTACGAATAACCTGACAATATTTGAAAATCTCCTACTACCATCACAGTAAGCGGAAGATGTTGCTTGTGTCGTAAATGAAGGACTTAGCCAGCCGAGGAATAGTGAATACTTGGATCAAGTGGATAAGTTTGTGTATTTGAGAAAAATGTTTACGAGAGATGGAAAGGCTGATAGGGATATTGAAAGGAGGACTGGACGCAGTTAGTGCTCAGAAAAAATGTCCAAAGAAGCGAAACTAACAATCTACAATGGAGTGTTGATACCGACCCTGATGTATAGCGTTGAGGCATAAAACCGGTTCAGTTAGGAAGGATGAAATTAGATTAAATGCTGTAGAAATGAGATCCCCGAGGCGTATGCATGGTAAAACCACGTATGACCACGTGAAAAACGTTGAGATTCGCAAACAATGCAAGGCTGATGTGAGTGTATAATGAGTAAGATTAAGAATGTGAAGCTTAGATGTTTTAGGCATGTAGAGCGCATAGATGAAGAATTGGGTGTATGGAGAATATATGATGCGAATATGAATGAAAGAAGAAGCCGGGGACGCCCGTGGAAGACGTATCACGATCAAGTTAACCGAGCACTTGAGTCGAGACATGTCAAGAGCCAGAATAAGAAGGAATGTGTGCCAAGACCGAGTTGTTTCGCGGCCCGTCCTTTCTGTCCACTCCTGCGGGGAAACGGCGTGGTGGTTAGTTAGTTAGTTAGTTATATATTGATTTTGATACATCTAAGCCCCGTTGCACAACAAGCCTGCTGCCTCTACTTTTTAATGATTTCGCGTATAGAGTACCTGGCCAATTAGGATCCCGGCTCTTTCAAAATGATTAATTATCATGGGTTGTTGTAAGTGTAAAATTGCTTATTGTTGCTTTGGAAAAATATTACATTCTACTTTGCGGAAGTGGCTGATCATTCCGGGAAATTTATTTTGGCTTACTCTAAAATTTAATTTAAATAATTTGAAGTCCACCATAATGCTTATTTTAATATTTTTAAAATAAAATTAATTTTATATTTCATTATGTTTTCAAACCAGATGGGTTAAAACTTTTTTTTTAAATCACCGTTAGCCCATAAATAATTGTTAAAGATGCCTCTAAAATCGGGAAAAATCAATTCCTTTTGTTTTTTTTCAATTAGTTTGGGTGGGTATTTTGGCCTCCAATCCAAAATTCAGTTTTGTATGAAACAGGCACCGCAGCCGTTCCCCTTAACGCTTTTTCCGATTTCTGAAATTTTAAATTTGTCTAATTGTAAAGCTGTTCTGTTTGTATGTAAAAATTTTAAACCTTTATTTATATCAAATGAATGATTGGTTTCTAAAAGATGATTTGCAAATTCAGAATAGATGTTATTATTCAAACACCTTAGGCGTTCCTTAACTCTTATACAAAATTTTCAAGAAGTCTTTCCTATGTAAAAATAGTTTGTATCTGTTTGACATTATTATTTTTTAGTATTCTATATATTCCTGATGAAGAAAGTATCGCTTTCGAAATATGTTGATATCTTTGTATACTAATAAAGTGGTGAATACAAAATAATTTTTTAATTAATTTAAAAATATAATTTTTTTAAAGTAATAATAATTATAATTAATTTAAATAAAATAATAGTTTTTTCAAGTTAATATTTCGTATTGCATACATGCATGTATTGTCAACTAACGGAAATAAACATTTTTTATTGCGATTGAACAAATTTTCACATACCTGTTATTTATATTAGAGTAAGATTAGATAGATAGATATACCCAAAAATAAGAGAGATTATTTTTCATATGCAACTATAAGTATATTTAAATTGGGTGTAATTTAAAAAAAAACTATCCGGACAGTAGGTGGGACTATAGCATCCCCATTGAGGTAGGCACTAGGCATGTTTTGAGGCTAATTGTATTGGGAGTGGAAGGAAGCACCTGGCTATTCAGATACGATTCACGTGATAGAAGCTGTTTTAATCTCTACACAGCTTTCAAATCGATGATGGCACCCAAACGACAAGCAAGAAATCTCAACTTCATAATTTATTTATTTTTAAATACAAAAAATCCCGCGCATGGCCGTATCCGTTTTATAAACAAATCATTTAGCTTTGAACTCGCGACCACGCCTGAGTGACCGCGATGTCATAGCTTTTTAACTTTATTCCACTTATAGTTTTGACCATGACTGGTTTCAGCCTGTAGCGGCTATCTTCAGACTCTGAATTTAATTTAATCAATTGTAGTAAAGATAAATAAATGTTTTAAGATAATTATTTGTTTGTATTAAGTTGAGATGATGATATCCTCTCTGGGATCTCTTGTGCTGCATATATAGTTTAAAATGTAATTAATTGAATTATCTGTTTCTGTTTCAGGCTGTATTTGGTGTTAATTTTTTTTTTCACTTCCCTATGTTTTTCATTCAGATTTTTATTTGAGTTTTGAATACGAGTATGTTTATGTTGTTCTGGTTTTTGAAGGAGAGGGGATTTTGGAGCATGTAGAAGCTATTTTGCCCAAATGTTTTATTCGTAGTTGCTTGTTTGATATGTTTTTGACCATGAGATCTGGTGTTTCGAACGTGCTTGTTGTTATTGTTGTGTTTAATATTTATGAATGTGTAGGAGTATTGCTTTCGAATATAATTGTTTAATTAACATGATGTTCAGTAGTTCTTACAGGGACTTTGAATATAATTTTGAATGTAGCTTTTTGGTTTCTAGTGAGTGAATCAAGAATATTATCATTTGCATTGCTCCATCTGATAATCTGTAATCTGATATATATTTTATTTTTTTTATACAGTGGGAACTTATACCCGCTAAGCCACTGCAAGTAGCTAATCAGCAGGAGTTTATTTCAACAATATAATATAATACAACAATAAATTACAATCATCATACAAATGTAGGGCAAAAATTATTATATTTAGGCGCATGCATCTTGTGCTGTACATAAGTTGAAAAAAAAAATTAAAAAAAAAGATTATAAGAAGAGTAATATCTACAAAGCTTATGAATTTATGATTGAAATTTTATGTGACATGTCCTTTATCTTTAAATAATCCATAATTTCTCCGAACTGAAACTAATCACGTAACATATTTTTCATTAGCGTCAATTACCTTGCACGACATTTAACATTTATATATTCGAGCAGTCTGATTGCCCCACGTCCAATGGATCTGC
The DNA here is from genome assembly GCA_022606495.2 of Halesus radiatus. Lineage (NCBI taxonomy): Eukaryota > Metazoa > Arthropoda > Insecta > Trichoptera > Limnephilidae > Halesus > Halesus radiatus. The sequence goes on from JAHDVE020010163.1 coordinate 92,190, forward strand.
TCCCGAGTAATTAATTTTAATGAATGCTTTATTGGGCCAATATATGTGCCCTATTCTGCTCGAATAAAAATAACGTAATTAACTTTAAATTGGCCTTAAAACGACCATCGCTGGGTTCAAACATCTTGATTAACGAAACGAGGGCCAGTACAGAAATGATTAGCGTCTACTAATCCGTGTGTTTATTCAATGAAATCTAACGAGGAAAATAATACAAACGTATATATGTCAATTTTCTGTAGTCACCCTAATTAAATTACAGCTAATTTCAGTATTCCCCTGTGTAGACAAAAAGAAATCAGAATTATTTTTCGTGATATCTATACTGCCCTGATTGTCCGAAGCCAGTTGGGATAGTCCCCTCCCAATATTGGGGATAGTGTTTATGTTAAATGAAAAAGGAAAGGAGAGAAGCGATGATGGAGGAAGGGTGGTGGAATATGGCTAATCCAATTTTTCGCCAAACGTAGCTATCAAATAATTTGTACATTTTCTTTATCTTTCATTAAAAGTTAGTTGGATTTACAATGACATTTACATATTTTTTCTTACCTGTATTATAAACCTTACATAAAATCATTTACAATCTAACCTCCTAAACGATATCTTAAAATACTTTCACATAACATGTTCGTTCTTATATTAGTTTTATGACAACTTTTCTGTTCTTTCTTCATTTTTATTATTATTTATATCTATCTATAGGATTAATCTCACTTTATTTCTTTTTAAATCTTCTGTTAACTTTTTTCTATTTTACGAATAAAATTTTTAACATCCCTCCAATATTGCAGGGTTCACACCTAGTATACACACTAGTGGTGGGCGAAGCGGCTCGGTTTAATGAGCCGGGTCAGTAAATCAGCTCTTTGTAGTCTACCGGTTCGGTGATCCGGCTCGATTGAACGACGGTTCGCGTCCCCCCGCACCATGCCCTGTCCCTCGCTCCCTTGGCCCTCCTAAAGACGTCCTTAAGACGCTCTTAAACGATACTTTTTTCGTCCAGTTTTCATGTGAATTGTCTTTACAGAGAGCTGATTTAGTGATCCGGATCACTAAACCGAGCCGCTTCGCCCACCACTAATACACACAAATAGGGTGTTCACACTGAATCACTCATTATTGTGCATTGTAAGACTAAAAACATTAGAATGTTACTAATGCTCATTAAAATCAACTCTAGTACGGCTGAGTTGGTACGGACTATAGTCAGATAAATAATAATTAAAAAATAACTCAAAATTATTAGTACAGGCTGTTAAGAGACGTACATGACTCACTTTAACCAGTGATTTCTGGCCTGACTTGGAGAAAAAAATGTTGAAATTGTATAATGTGTTATATATATATAAATAATAAATAAATATATGTTTATTCCGGTATGTGGGGAGGTTAGTGCTGTCCCACACATTCTATACAAAATATACATGTGATAGTTATAAAAAATATACAAAATATATACAAAATTAAAAATAAATAAATAAAAAGGTAGTAGGTGGAAACAAAAATTTAAAAATATATATATAAATAAATAAATAAAAATAAATAAAAATAAATAAAAATAAATAAAAATAAATAAAAATAAATAAAAATAAATAAAAATAAATAAAAATAAATAAAAATAAATAAAAATAAATAAAAATAAATAAAAATAAATAAAAATAAATAAATACATCAAAATAACGCCTTTAGGGTGCTGCGGCATTTAAATTGTGAGAGGCCAATATCTTTCCCCAGCATGCGTCGATGCTGGAGGCTGGATTGAGGCTTATATTTTAAATAAATTAATAAGGATTACTTTATTTACAACAGTGTTTTAAATATATAAATATCAACATGTTTCGAATGAGAAGCTTTCCTCAATAGGATAGACATTATATTAAAAATTAATAATGACAAGTATGACAAATGATAAACATAGAAAATAATAATGTAGAATAGAGAAATTACGAACATAAATAAAAAATAATAATAAGTACTTTCGTACGTTCAAAATGTAAAAAAAAATTATTATAAAAAAATAAATAATAAATTTATATAAGAATTACGGAAAAACGAATTATTTGTATCATTAATATAAATAAAATAATAATAATAAAAAGGTTTAAAAATAAAACAATTGTAGCAATTATTATAAAAATTTATATTAACAATATTCTAAATATAGTTATTAATGTGAAAATAAATTTAAGGGATTGTGTTTTTTTTGTATTTGATTATTAATAATATTTAATTGACTATTAAAACTTTTTCTAATATCCAAAATTTCAAATTTATCTAATTGTAAACCAGTTGTATTCGTATCTAAAATTAAAAAAAAGTATTTAAATTTTAATACTAGAGTTAAGGAGCACCGAAAGTGTTTAAGTAATAATATTTTTTCTGAATTTGCCAATCATGTTTTGGAAACAAATCATTCTTTTGACATAAATAATGGTTTTAAAATGTTCAGATACGAATACATAGATATATATGCAATACTATTATTTATATAAAAATTGATGATAAAATAAAACTTCTAGTGAAATGGAGTTTTTCATCTTCAAGTAACAATAAATCATAATGTCATATTTAATATAGGTTACCTGACATAGTTACCTCCTTGTGTTCAATATATTATTGTACCACCTTTATTACATCGGTTTAACAAATTTTACTTTCTTTATTGTATATAATGTTATATGTATTAGAATGATGTAGCATTTATTTTATGCTATTCCTAATATAAACAGCTTGACGTAATCTGTCCTACTAAACTTCATTGTAAAAATAAAGAGAATGGATGTTAAACCAAAAAGAATGTATTTTATTGTCTTGTCCGCGGCATAGGGCACATTGAGAAACTCGTATTACGGCATAAATCAACATATTCTTGCATTATCATAAACATTTTATGATATCTTTATAATATCACAATAACTGTGCCACGAATCGTAGATTCAAATGGCAATTATTAGACTACAAATCGGTTAGACGTATTAAAATATTTGGAAATCGTTATTTATTACCTCAGTATTGCTATCTAGTTACTTACTGGATATGATGCATATATACAATATTATCTACAGTCAGCTTCGAAAAATGTGAACGTTGATATTATAAGTGTGTTAGTAACCACAAAACAAACAAGAGCAAAAATTTTGATTTCGACTACCAAAATTTCTTGTATTTCTCTTAAAACAAGGTAAAGTCATCACATTGCTGGAGGCTGACACCATCCTGGATCTACATAGGTATGTAGCTCATCGCTGTATGCGTTGATTGGATATCGAATACGGTATCGATGTGATGAGCACATAGACTCTAAAATTAACATTTGATAATCTGCTACTTCATCTGTTCTAACCGGATGTCTAAAATTGTTCAAATTCGCGTTAAAAGGAGGGAAAACATATTTTAACCGTAAGTAGGAACTTCACAGAATAATGAACATTAATTTCTAAAAAAGCAGTGCTTTTCGGCAATGATTTAAAAAAAAGGAAAAATAAAAACATAAACGACATATTATCACAATTAAATTCTACGTAAATTTTTTTTTTTTTACCGAAAATATTAATAAATCATTTCAAACACTATTTATATAATTAATTTCGTAAATTGGGTAGAAGTAAATAAAATCAAATAAATAAGTCATTTCAATGTAGCCCAACCAGAGTTTGAAAATGGTATTGAACTCTAAAATAGCTATCATAATAATAAAAATAAAAATAAAAACCTGGCAGAAGTTAATTAAAACATAATTAAATTTTATTTACTTTAAATTTTTAAAAAATTCGTAGATGGAGTTCTACAAATTAAACACAATAATAATGAATAGTATGAAAGTATCCTTGATGCAGGGGTATAAATATTATTCGAATCTGTTTACTTTGAGGTGCAAATGTAGAAAGCATTTTGGGAAAGTATTTTCCTATTCTTTTCTATTTTATTTACGTCCTTTTTCCAGTTCGTTGACGAAGAAATCGGAATATAATAATAATATTCGGATGATTTCTATAGCGCCGTTTTTTGTGAAAAATCACCTCAATTGCTCAGTTTAACTTAAGCTAGGTAAGTTTAGCTAATGTTACATAACGCAAATATCCCATAAATACTAGCCACTCGTTAGGTTAGCACCCCTAGCGACAAAAATAAACACCACTCCTACTCGAGTTCCGGTTCCCGCACACTCGCTACACTCCCGCATTCTCTCTGTGGACTTGGCCTTGACAACAACCTCCCCGAGGTGCACCATTCACCGTGGGCTGACCATGGATTACTACCCGGACACACGATCGGCGTCCGACTTCACCATGGCCGAGCCACATCATCCCCAACCGTGAGCTGTATCTTGGTTATTCCCATTTCATTGTGTTGTAATTCTATTTCAAGTCACATTTAACTATGCCGTTCGTAGAATATTTCAGAGAGAATCAGAGAATTTACCCGTAACATTATTTGTAATATTTAGGTTAGCCTGTTCCCCTTGTGTAATCTTACTATGTCTGTGCCCTTTTACCGAGTAAACCACTGAGTTTTGAAAGCATCTGAGTGTTTTAATTGATAAAGTTCAGAGTCAATTCCCAATTATAAGACTGCCTGTCGATTCACGATCCTGAAGAAGAGCTCCGAGGCCTGCCGATGCTGAGCTAGTCGTAGGTCCTGAGCCGAGCTCCCTGGAAGAAACCTCTCTCGGGGTAAACACTCACACACACACACACACACACTGTCTCCCGCAAATTCTCCTACCTAACCTTCCTCCTCTCCTTCTCCCGCATTCCCGCGTTTCCCCGCCAAATCCGTAAGTTAACACTAAGTAACCTAGCAGTGCGAAGTTGATGAACAATTTTGGATTATTAAGGGAAACGGCTGCGCTTCCCGTTTCATACATAACTTAATTTTGAATTTGTGCCAAAATATACATCCAAACTGAATGGTTTTTTTTTTAAATTAAAGGTTTAGTAAATATCTAGTATGGATGAGAATTAATTTACTAATTTTTGTTTTAAAAAAATATCATTCAGTTTGGATGGGTATTTTGACCTCAAATCCAAAATTATGTTTATATGAAACAGGCCGCGCAGCCGTTCCCCCAAAGCGCGAGAGAGGTCACAAAGGGTCCAGGCTTTCAACTTGAGGACATCTCTGGCACTATATTATCTGAGGAAAATCAGAGGCATTGATTAAACAATCTGATAATGCAAAACCATTAAGTTGAAACCATTGGGTTTTTCGGATCTTTCAAGATGTTTATCATATTTTAGCCGACTGTAGGTCGGTTCTAAGTATCTATGTTATTATTATGTTGATTGCAGATGGTAGAAATGGTACCTACTGAGATGAAAACTCCGTGTCTATAGGAAGTGCTGATTGAGATTAATGACCTATTATGTCCCTACACAAATGTATAATTGACCGTGTCTATTTAAATTTCAACAACAACAATGAACAGAATTTTAATAAATGGTAATAAGCAATATTGGCGTCATCAGCGTCGTATAATGATTTTATTTATAGCAATCTGTTGGTTCGGAAAGATCTCATAATTCATAACAATAATGTAGGTACCTTCAACTAGCCGTAAATAGGATCAATAATAAACCGCAAATACATCAATTTAAATGCAGCACACGTAATGTTTTATCAAATAATCATTTATTGACTTCTTCAAGAAATGTAAAATCGCTTTATGATGTCATTTTAAATAAAACGAATGAGAAATATTTGATTTATTCATTCGGGATAGTTTACATTTATTTAAGTTGATAAAAATTGCCTTTGTAAGCCCACATATACTGTAAAAAAAATAACCCATTGAAATTGTTTTAGGTCTCCCGCAAACAGTGGCACGCAGTATATAAAGGTTGAAAAGCTGTGCCCACCCCAATAAAAATGAACCAAATAAATAAATGAAACGATAATGGAAAAATACGTTAATTTTTTGTCAATGTGTATTTGGCAAGGAACTTGTATGCTAATTTATTCAATTGGCCACAACAATCAGCGGAAGATCATATAATAGCCTTTTCAAATATTCAATGAAAATCTACAAAGTCTATCTTTGGCCATAGAGGAACGAAAGAAATTTTACCTTATTTAAAAAAAGTTTTTGTACAGTTTAAAGTTAGTAACAAATCGTAGAGCACCGAATATAATCGATTCAACGTGTTCTTCACATCATCTTCATTTAATTCCGATATATTTTTCGGCTGCTACCTTTTTATCGTGACTACAAGATTCTACCCGAATTTATTTCTAATCTTTAAATAGTGTCCTGGACTGTTGACTTTTTCTAAAAGTCTGGGATTAATAGCCTAGGATTAATAGTCGATGAGTTTGTATATTTGGGAAGTATGTTTACGAGAGATGGAAAGACTGATAGGGATATTGAAAGAAGGGTTAAAAGCAGGAAACTCCATTGATGGAGGACTAAACGCGGTTGGCGCTAACAAAAAGTTGTCCAAAGGAGCAAAGCTAGCAGTCCACAATGGAGTGCTGATACCAACCCTGATGTATGGCAGTGAGGCATCGAATTGACAGAGGAAGGATGAAAGTAAACTGAATCCCGTAGAATGTGTGATAAAACCGTGAATGATCGTGTGAAAAATATTGAGATTCGTAAAGAATGCAAGGCTGGTGTAAGCGTAATGAGTAAGATTAAGAAAGGTACGCTTAGATGGTTTGGGCATGTAGAGCGATTGAATAAAGAAAAGAGTTTACGGAAAATATATGACGCATATGTGAATGGAAGAAGAATCCAGGACGCCCGAGGAAGACATGGCACGATCAAGTGAATCAAATACTTGAGTCGGGCCATATCAGAAGTCGGAATAATAGAAGAGAATGTTTGAGACGATGTATGAATGTGAATGAAGCAAGAAATGTATTTCAAGATCGAGTTGTTTGGCGGTCCGCCCTTTCTGCCTACCCCTGCGGGGAAACGGCGTGATGGTTACTTAGTTAGTTTAGGATTAATATTCAATTTGAATAATTTTATGTCCATAAATATATGAGTAAACACATGGGTATGAAGGCAGTGAAACTCGCCCTTGAGGTGTTTTTCACAAAAACGGCGCTATATAAATCGTCCAAGTGTTATTATTATTATTATTATTTGTATGCTTGTAAATTGGTTCGAAGCCCACTCAATTCTCATGACATGTTAAATTCAAAATATGCGTCGTTCACTTGGAAAATATCGCATTGGTAAAATACGTTATTTCTAGTTGCAATTGGCAGGAGCATAATATATGGTTTCTGGCGGAAAATTGAAAACTTGAATGTTCGGAAAAGACATTCAATTTGTGCATCCAAGAAAGGGGACTCTGGGAACAAGCTCTTCTCGCGAAAATATTTAATATTTGTTTTTCATCCAATGGTTTTTTTAAATTATTTTAGAGATGATGAATAAAAAGCCTTTTCCATATATTTTTTTTCTGAAAAGGGTAGGTAGTGCTGGTGCCTGCATAGGCTGTGGAATAATACCCAAATAATTTAAATTAACTATCAATATTTCTAGACGACCTCTGTGGTCGAGAGCTGAAGATCTTGTCTTGTGCAAAATAAAATTTATTTGAATAATATTTATAAAAATATATAGTATATTTGCAATACGTTCCAGAGCGGTAGATACTCTTAGAATCGCCATGGTGAAAGATCTCCATTCAGAATCGAAGCGGTGCTTAAAACGGCTTTAGCCATGTTTAGTGACCTGAATAGCGAGGAACCTACTTCCTAATATTCCTCTTCTCGATTTATTTTATTTCCCCTCTCTTTTATCCCCACAACATATCCCATTTGAGATGCCATAGTCCCACTGGCTCCGGACAGTTGGGACGCTTGTGCGGTATTCAAACAAAAAAATGGATTTTTATGTAAAGTTTTAGGTTTTCTTTTAAGAATGATGTCAGTGAAAAATCCTCTATTTGTGGTGTTAAAGTTCATAGTTCACAGAATGTAGGAATCTATGTATCCACGATGGCCATTTGACATATGACGGAGTGCACGAACTATTAATTTATTGTTAATGCTAGAACAACTCGCTTATCTAAATGAACTGTTGAAAGTGACTAATTTGTATAAAAATCCGGTAATGCAGCGTTCTCTGCTCGCAACAGTTAGCCGGCCGCGGCCCCTCATTAGCAGCTCCACGTGCTGGTCGGTAAAACAGGCGACCTCCGGGCGTAATTACCCTACCCTTATCTTGCGGCTATTTGTCTCCCGATGAATTAGCCGTGATATTTAAAGGTCGATGACTCTACAAATGCCGAGGCGATACACTGCCTGCTTGCTGCCTTACGCCGAGCCGCTTTCAATGGGTGTACTGTGCTCTGTAACCTCTGTAACTGTACCATTAGAGACCTTCCTTTACCTAATCTACTTCTTGGTGACACTAGTTGGGTCAATTAGCTGTGTTTTCCGGCTTAGATTGCTAATGGAGTTTTTGTAAAATCTCATGAAAATGCGACGTCCATCGCTATTGATACATATTGTGTCATACGTAGGAAATTGTAGAAATAAATGATGATTCATAATTTTAGTTATAAAACTAAGTAATTTATTTGCTTTGTTCACCATTTCTTTATTATGCAAACTGAACGTAGATTTAGGATCTGACTTGATTCTCAGATATCCGATTGAAATTTATTTGTCCAAAGTTATACCATAAATGTAATAATCGTATTTAATTTCAGTTGCAAGTAAAACTTATTATATGGTATTTTTTTAATGTTCAGCTCCATTTCATTTTCAAAGCTCCACATGTTAAGCAGGTTCAGATCTTTTTATAATGTTAGATAGTCGGTAGTTGTTTTAATGGGATAATATAATTTAAGGCCATCAGATTTTATTCGTTAATAAATATAATAAATGAATAGCAGTCCCAGATGAGATCCTTGGGGCACCCCTGATGAAACCGGTATAGGCAATGAGTTAAAACCAATTGTTTTCACAATTTCAATTCTGTTAGATATGTGCGATTCTAACGATCGTTGAACATTTTCGTGTATTTCAATGAGGTGTAGTTTACTCATTGCAGTTGAATGACAGACTTTATCGAATGCCTCACAATCATTTGTATACATTGTATCTACCCGGGTTTTTGAAATAAAATGATTACATAGAAAATCAGTATATTCTAAAATATTCGTTAACTCTTTAATACCCAAAACCGTGTTCTTGGGGAGTTGAAATGTGAAGAACATGAATATAAGTATGATTATATATCAGTGATTCAAAAAAAAATTCCGATGAACGAGAGAACACTTATTGGTCTCTAATTCATGACATTATTTTTGTCGTTACTTTTGTATGTCGGCGTTAGTTCTTAATCTTTCACAAATCTGGAAAAATGTCTTCCCGAAGATATTGAAAATATAAAATATTCATTAGCTTAATTTCGAAGAAATAATGGCGGGATGCTATCGGGGCCAAGGCCTTTGTCTGGATCCAGCTTAAGTAATTGAGATTTGACGTCGGAAATTGATATCTTGATATCGCTTAAAAGAGTAATTACTAATAGTTACATTGACCTGATATTGGTTTGCATTGGACGGCGGAGTAAAATCTGAAGAAAAATTTCGGGAAAACAATTCAGACAAAACAAAATAACTTCCGCCCGTTATTTGCTGTTTTCATTAAACTACGTTATTTTTAGTGTGGTATTTGAGATATTCTTAGTCTTGATATACCTTATGAATTTTTAGGTATTGGATGGAAGTGAGTTTTCAATTGATGTAATGAAAAATTTGTGATTTTCAGTTTTAATGTTCCTGGATATTTTCCTTAAAGACGTGGAAAAAATTTAAGAGTCTCTAAAGTTGCCACTCTTTTCAGCTCTTTGACGATTTTTTTTTCTTTTTGAAAAAGATATTTAGATTAGTGAACTACTGAATCATATTATGGAGTACTTGTTATTGTGAACTCGCTATTTTTTCAAGAATTTGCCATAGTTTGTTATAAAAAGTTTGCAAGTAATCGTTGCTGTTGCTCTGTGCTATGCCATCCTATTTTTGTTTTCATATTTTTAGACAGGTGATGTCAGCTTTACTAAAATTATGCGGACAGAAATTGGGATTTGCTTCTAAATATCGAGGCCGTTCTAAATTTATTTCTAATACTGTTTACTTTTTACATACCTCCCTGATCACTGAATTTTTATTTTCATATTTTAAAACCGTTAGTCATATTTTAAATAGCAATAATGTTTCAACGCATGAATTCTTAGAATATGTTATAGTCATAGAAAAATGTTTATACTGTTCCCATGTATTTTCAAACTGCTGTTCTTTTATATACCTCCCTTATCACTATATATTTTTACATGTTCAAACAGTAAGATAAATTATTTATAATTTTGAAACTGCTAATTCTTCGTGGAATTCCATTTAATTTTTTTTTTTATTAAAAAAACCTTTGTAACTTTTTTCCACTTATTTATTTTTGATCGGACCGGTTTTACCATACACATTATACACAACACATCAAGACATCACATATAGCATAAACTTTCGGTCTTTCATTCTCTCATACACAGACTATCATATGTACCATTAAATGACATTAATTATAAAAAAGACCTAGATACTAGATATAAGATAATAGATCCCCTCCTTAATGAAAAACGAACCCTTTCAAAAATAACAGAAGGTTTCACAATAGACAATGAAAATAAATTCAATAAAGAGTGGGCAAAACTCCGTTATATAGGCGAGATATCAAATAAAATAGCGAGATTAGTTAATAATAAAAAGTGTAATGCAGCATTTTATTACGTAAACCCGTTGGGAAAAATTCTAATAAATAGTAAAGATAGAAGGGAAACATTTTGAAATTCTGGGGTATATATGATTGCGGAAATTGTCCGGCATATTATATAGACCAAACGGGCAAAGCCTTCCACCCCAGAATAAGAGAACATTTTTCAAGTTGGATAAACAATAAAAAGGATCTGTCGAACATGGCTAACCATCTAATAGACAACACCATTCGTTTCATAAAGACACAGATGTTACAATATGATGTGTTTAATGAGGGTAAAAAATTAGATAAATTACAATCATTAGTAATTAATATACTAATAAGAAAAGTAGTGGAAAATACGTAATGCATAGTCAATTAGAAAAAAAGGCTGACTCTCCTCTAATATATACATTATCTAACATATTAATCTAAATAGGAAACAAAAAATAAAATACCAAGGAAAAATGTAAGTTGGAATTTTGTTGCAGACATCCAACGCGAACTCTAAGAAGGAAGGAAGAAGGAAACCATGAAGTGTACCTATCATAATATAATGAAATATTTTAAAGACTCATTAAAACCCGAAATTCATGTAACTACAAAGCAAAAGACTGCTATAAAATTCATTTTTGCAAACATGATGGAAATCACAGGGAAAAAACAAAACCCGAAATAACCTTGTGGCGTCATTATTAAAAAACTACTTAAAAATTACTTTGTAATCACCACTTTATTAATATATACATATCAACATGTTTCGATAGCAATGTTTTCCTTATCATAATATGTAGAATACTAAATTCTAAAGAAATGTATTCCGTATATTCTTGATGTGAAAATCATCGCTTTCGAAACATGTTGATATGTATATGGTGAAAAAAAAATAATTTTTAATTTATTTATGCAAAATTAGTAGTGTACGGGTAAGTTCAGTTGGCCATCATTTTTTTTCTATGTTCAGAATGACCCGACGTAAATATAGGAACTGGGAGTAAACTAATTATTGTAGTTCCCGTAAGCTTTGCTACTTTGTACTGTTAATTACATAGTTTAAGAAATGATAACAGTTTGTTTAGAAAAACAGCGTCTTGGCCGCATTTTCATTATCAAAAACGAGCCCCGCAAACATTATCCTGACCCCAAAGAGCAATAAATTTTCTTTTATGAATATAATTAACGTCGAATACAACACAAGAGAAACGTTTTGCCGGCTTTCAAGATGTTTATTTATTCGGCCCTTCCACAAAAGGGTTGATTTAAATAACAGGGCCACCGGGGCGCGATGCTATATAAATAAATACCCCTTCCCTAATCTGATATAATAAACGATCATCCAAACTTTAAGAAAATGAATACTTTGTCCAGAATATTATGATTCCTTGTTTATGAACTTGATATCGAACAATCGCATGCATTCTCTCTTACTTTTCATGTAACACCGTACTGAAGACTACTGAAAGATTTTGGTATTCATTGATGTTAAAAGAATCAAAACTAAATTAATCATTAAGGCATAAATACAATATTTCAATTCCTTTATTTATTACACAATAATTATATTTACAAAGGTATAAAATATTTTAATAATCTTCCTGAGGAGTTATAAAAATACGGATTCACTATTATTAAAAAAAACTATAATTCTTAGTTAAAAACTAAATTCCATTTCTTTAAAACAAATCCACACCTATAATTTCTTCAAAAGATCCGTATTAACATTGTGGCGACATTATTAATAAATGAATTAAAAAATTACATGAAACTTTACAATCATCATAAGGATAGCAGCCAATAATATGGGATTTATAAAAATGGAGGATAATATTAACAAATCTTGAACACGAAGTATGATATCGGTGTAAATGGCGGAAATTGAACTGGTCTCATTAGCTACGTTGGTTAATCGGTTACCCCGGATAGGTAGAGGTCCTGGGTTCGAGTCCCAGATGCGACTGAAATCTTTTTGATTTCTGTTGTTTTTTCGGTTTCGTGGTTCATTTGGAATGTGTTAATATTATCTTATTCAATGATTAAAATATTACAATGAGGTTTACAAACTTCAATAAGTTATAAAAAATAAATTGAACATTTATTATTATTTTTAAATGATAAACTAATGTTTTTATATGACTAGATTTTTTATGCATAGCACAAATATGGTAACAAATTATTATAAGCATTAATTATTAACCTGAAAAATCATACAAATTGAATAATCTTCCGAGAAAAAATACATGTTGCCGACGGGACACGAACCCGCGACCTTTTGTTTACCGGACAAGTGCTCTACGTCCCGTCGGCAGCATATATTTTTTCTCGGAAGATTATTCAATTTGTATGATTTTTCAGGTTAATAATTATTGCTTATAATAATTTGTGAACATTTATTAACTGTTTAGTTTTAATACCGTTTTTTTATTTATTTCAGCGGGTAACTTAGACAGCTAGGAATCACGAAGTTCTTTGTCCACATTTGTATGCATGCTTAGGAACCATTAATCCTTCATTAAAATTGAGACGAGTATTGTAAGTGTGCTCTAGTCTATTAGTATTATATATGAGGTTATTAATGTGCTGAAATATAATCTTTTTACTACGGAATGAATTTCACTGAAAGAATTTTGAGACTGATAAATGTATGGAGTATTATGCCTTTTATGTATTCAAGTGATTACCAATACCGAATCATTTAGTATCGAACATGTAATTAACGTAAAAGCAATCCAATAAATTTCCATGTTTGTATAAAACGAATTCCATGTATCACCACATATTACAGTCGGAAAGCATGTTAAATGGTAGCAAAAATGAGTAGTTTGATAATAATATGTAAATACATCTCCGAGGTCGCGCGTATCAGGGTTAAACTCGTGTAAGTGCAATCCTCATTTCCTGGTTTGAATGTCATCTATGGCTTTTCTTCAGATTGTTTGTACGGAATGAGCATCGCAATTAGTGCATTATCTACACACACGTGTCGTGTGATAAAACCAATAGTATCACTGGCAGCCGAGTCATCGTGTGACCTAGAAACTTGTAAGTAATCTTCTGTTGGGATTCCTACGCATTCCTACACGCATTCATAATGTATACGTCTTGTCTTGCAATGCGTCATTTTTGAGACAAGGTAAATACGAATTTATATAGGAACGGTAGGTACCTATCAACGATGCATAATTTAGTCACTGTGCATTTGTTTATTTTACTTTTTATGCAATCTTTGTGAGTCAAAAACACAGACAACAAGGAACCAAAAACACAATATTTGGACAAAAAAAACTTCTTGTACTATGGTACTAAACTCTACAATAAAATCTCACTATCCTTTAAAAATCAACAACAATCTTAATAATTTTAAACATCAAATAAAACACTGGATGCGTTACATAGGAAGATCTGAAATAGAAAATATATTAACACCAAATACAGACTAATACCGAAACCGACCCAACTGCACTTAAAATACCTCACATCGATTTAACATAATACAATTTAATATTTTGTAAATTAAATCGTTAGCGCGGGAAATCCCAGTAAGGATATCATTACATATTTGTTATTTTGTTATAAAAAAGGAAGAAGATAATGGAACATTATTATTGTTATTATTAATGCGGCTATTAATTAGGTCTAATTTTTTTTTTTTTTTACTGGTGCGGTATTACTGTATTTTTTTGCGTTCGTCAAGTTGCTCTCCTACTGGAGAGCAACTTGACGAACGTAAATATCTCTCTACAGCTACGGTCTCTAGCAGTCGTGATATGTCATGATGCGGCGAGCGTAAATAGACGGCTGTCTTAACGGGGAGAGGGACGTCGGAGAGATATTATTTATAAATTCAAAATATTTATAATATTATTGGACAATACGATAAACATGGTCTTTTTAAAGAGAAAAATATTTATTACGTTTTTGTTTAATTTGCATGGGCTTAGCATTTATCAAAATAAAATCAGATATATTACACATTTCTGACCGTTCTACGCATCTTTCACAAAAACATTTAAAAATTTAAATATCCTTAAAAGATGCTGTGAAGGTTTTTCTTTAACTTGTCGATAAGATAAATTTTAAAAAAGAACAGTGTGTATGGTAGTTTAAATTTTTCATAAACACTACGTAACTTTAATGTTTTTTTTTTTTAATTTTAATGCCGATTATAAATCTTTGGTTAAGTTCATTTACAAAAAACGTAACGAGAAAGGAATAAAAATATTTTTCTCCACTTTAAAAATCAAACTCATATTTTAAATATTTTGTGAAAACATACAATAGGACGGTCAGAAAAAGTAATATTTCTGATTAGATTTTGATAAATGCTAAGCCTATGTAAATTTATAAAATATTTAATTAATATTTTTCTATTTAAAAACATTATGTTTATCGTATTGCGTAATAATACTAGCAATATTTCGAAATAATACATAATTCCGCTCCGACGTCCCTCTCGCCCTTAACGGTGACCAGAGATGTCAAGTTAGACGGCGGATACTGACGTTTTGCGGTAGAGAAAGGACGATCTAGAACCATTATTAGTATATTTGGAAAATGGGGAGTTATCGAAAGACAAAAAATATCGTTTAGAGATGAATGAGATCTTTAAAAATCGTACTACTCGTTATAAGGATAGAAAAAATAAAGCCGAAAACGAGTCGAGTTGTAAAACTTCACCGAGCTTTAAAGTAATTTAAATGCATTATTTTTATATTGGAATTATGTGTTATTTAAATAATCTATGCATATTAATCACAATTATGAACTGTAAAGCCTTGCTGAGATCGATTATATAATATACCCATACTTATGATTTACATAATACAATATGTAGGTAGGTACTAAAATCTTATATAAAGATTCATGATTTATTACAAATTCAATCAAAATTTCCCCTTTTACGCTGTTTTAGATCACGTTTACACTCATTTATTTTTTTAAATGTTCACCGCTGCACGAAAAAAAAAATTTCCACAACTGTTTACACCGCTATGACGGCTGTAATGCAAATGGCGGCACCGCGATTTGACGTTCCGCTCACATTCAACGCTATCTGGGAAACCTACGCCATCTGGTTTGCATAGACTATGTTTCAGTAACGTCATCTACCGCTACATTACGACCGCTAGATAACAGCACCATTTTCTTAGGAAACTCTAGCTTTAGCGTGTAGAACAACTGAGATTCAAGACCATACTGTTTCTTGTATGCCGCACGAAACGACGTAATCGCCTAAAAATTTGTTGATATTTTAATAATTTGTATAAGCCATCGTATGAATCGTGCATATTTATTTATCAAATTATGGTTATATCACAGCATTGAGTACATATACATATGTGACGAGCTCCGTGGTATATCTGTAAGAGCTTTAAATCTGTTCTCACAGATCACAGGTTCAAAACCTCGGAAAGTGCTATCAAATAATTTCACAGATTTTTTTAAATAATCTCGTGCGTGTTATTTAACTTCATTTTAAGAAAAAAAAATACTGCCATCGATTTATCACCATTTAACACCGAAGCGTTTCTTTACCGAAATGGTTCTCTTTTTAGTAATCAGATGTGGATCTGTTGCCTTTCAAATAAGCTTTTTCCCACATAAAGCTATCACCCTGTGTTTATCCATTATAATTGAATGAAACAATCTAACTGTGTGATAACCACTTTTATTTTTAACGCCAACCGATTTCGGAATAACCGTTTGATCATCAGTGCGAAATATATACTAAACACTATTACAAAATTATAGCAAAACATGCATATCAGGTATCACTCATATTTTTGATAAAAATACGGGGATCAATACTCTTCCCATTAATAGTAAAGGTAAACGCTTAGATAATTTAGAAGCCTTTCAATTAATAAATCCCTTAATAATAATGAGTATTAATAACAACCAAAAAAACTTATCTTTCTGCCCCATTTTAAATATGTTTCCTTTTACCTCTCCCTCAATCTTAATCGCTTCCCACACTCTTTACTAATTCCTAGTCACGCCCCCACCCCCACTATGATACCCAATATGTATGTTCTGCCATAATTTTGTAATATTATTTAGTATATATTTTGCCCTGATGATGGAACGGTTGTTCCGAAACCGGTGGGCGTTAAAATAAAAAGTGGTTAAAACAAAGTTTGATTGTTTCATTTAATACTTTTCCTTTCACATTTTCATCGACATTACAACATTCCAAATTTGGAGATACAGTGATTCTATATTTAAAACAATAAAAATATCTTACTCATCTGCAATGCAAAAAAATACTCGTAACTAAGTTATAATAAAATTCTGTAAAAGATTTAGAAACTCCTTGTATATCCGAAAACTTTATCAGCAATAATTGTCTACCTGAGTTACTATAGGGTAACAGAGTAGCGATGGGTCATGACTCATATTGTTAAGAGCGGGAGTCACTGTACCAACTCACACATTTTCGTATGACTCTTAAGTACGACTCAATTGAACGACGGTTCATTTACAAGCCGACCCCATATTAAGAGCTGACTCCCAGTTCATGAGCTCATGACCTAGTTCAAACGACTCCCAGCTCCTACGGCTCTCAGCTCCCTGCGTATAGGTAGGTACAAAACGTCCAGATGCCAGACTGTCAGGTGCCGTTCACGTATTGTACAGAGCCTACACCTGTAAATGCGGTAATGTGAATCCTTGAAAACAACTGCTTTAAGATGCGTCATGGCGCCAAATATTTATTGCAAGTCCCACGGTCATGGGCATAATTTAGCCTTGTAGTAAATATGTACGTAAACCTTGATTTTATATAAACAAATTAGAACAAAAGACCTTATTTAAGAATGCGTCATCGCAGAAATACTATCGAGATATGTTTATCATTTTGTATAAATAAAAAATCTTTCTTAAGTGTTTCCAAGGCTTGTCAAAAAGAGTAACAGTTCAATTGTGCCGTGGTACAGTTTACCAGGATTCGTACGTTCACGGCTCATCAGAATGAGTCGGCACAAATGAATGGCTCGTTCATACACGACTCATCGCTACAACAGAGTTGACTTATTGTGTTTATTGTAGTGGTTTATTCTTCTTGATAAAGTGAACGTAGTAAATAATTATTTAGAAGACGGTATTCCACTTTATTGTATTGTGTGGGTAAATAAAGGTGGTCTGGTATCAACTGGCACGTGTCCGATAAGCCAGCAAACATTTATTTTTGAGAATTTCAAATCATCTCTCTAATAATAAATGACATTCTCTTAAGTCGTCATTTTACGCCGTATTTTAGTATCCAAGAGTACTTAGTGTCATGCTACTGGGACGATTGTGTTCGTAAGTAGGACAATGACTACATAAAATGTTTGTAACCAAATACATAATGATTTACTGTGATTTATTCGTGATGTTGTAATTTAGTTTTCCTTTTTACAGCCATTTAAATGACTCGTAAGGCATCTAAGGTTTCAACCATACTCGTGACAAAGAGATTGAGGAGAAAGTGATTTAATATCTAAACGAAACAAATAGGAATGTAGGGACATACCTATATTTCTATTACACGATAGTTTTCAACTTGTAACACCCAGTCGACTTGGGGGGATAAATCATTAATCAACAATTCACATAACTTCTCTGGGAATCAGTAAACTTATGTATAGGTACTTAAAAGAGATTTTTTAATATTTAAAGAAAATCAAATGTAATAATATTTTGCTCTTTTTTACATTTTCTATTGAACAAATATGATGGTCTACTTGATTGTATATCTACTTGATATCTGCGGGTAACTTTAAAATTATTTAAGTGTAACTATTATATTAAGTCTATCCACACTGTAAAAAAACTACAGAGCTGTTTTTATTTTTTTTCGCAATTTGTTCAATACTTGATATTTTGATATTTTTATAATATTATTTAAATCGATATTATGAAATTTGACTCTAGTATCTCAATAACAAAACCGTTTTCATATTTAAAAAAAAAAAAAAATTCCAACTTGTGTACATTGATCACAACATGCATGCACCTATAGTTTTCTAATTTTGGGCTACATTTTTATGATAATTGTTGTATATGGTATTGTTGTATTATATAATATTGTTGAACTAAACTTCCGCTGACAAGCTACTAGTAGTGGCATAGCGAGTACAAGTTCCCGTTGTATGTGATTAATATTATACAATAAAAAGAATTGTTACTGAGTTCTGCCAAACATTTTATTTTTTTATTACTGTGACAGCTGTTTCAGCCGTAAAAGTCATTTTCAAACTGTGGTTAGGCAATGTTCAGATGACTTACTCGTATAATTTTATTTACCGCTACCTGATTGAAATTTTTATGGTGTTTTAAATGATTTCTTTCTTTAATATTCTCTTACCTTTGTTCATTTAGATTAGAATTTTATACAAATCAATAAAAATAATAAAAACCCCACCTAACAAGAAGCACTAAGTATTACGATTTAAAAAAATGCCATAAAGACAAGATTTAAAAATACCTATAGTGTTTTTTTTTTCATGTGATTTTAGATATTATATGTAACCCCTCGAGTCTTTGGATAATAAATAATCATTTTTCTTAAATGTGCATGGTTAACTATTAAATGGCAATAAAAAGCGTATTTTTTCTTTCTATCACAGTTTAAATCATATACATTACTATAGTACAAAATGAGATAACATGCCTTTTATGAGTCCGTTTCGGACTAGAAGAAATATCTCCCCGAAAAAGACTCTACGAGTATTTATTTTCTGGGAGAAATATCTCCCAAAAAGACACTACGGGTATTTATTTTCTGGGAGAAATATCTCTCAAAAAGACACTACAGGTGTTTATTTTCTGGGAGAAATATCTCCCAAAAAGACTCGAAGGGTTAAGTGAAAAAAAAACATTGTTTTCTTGCATATCACCCGTCAAGTGACATTTTTTCTGATAATTCAAACTTATTATATTAATTTAATTAAATCATGTTATCATGAATTTCTGAAAGTATTTTAGTTTATATTATTGTATTTATTATGTATGTACACATTATCAAAATAATATAACACATTTAAATATATCAATTAAGAAAACATTATCATTTAAATAGGGGGAAATACATTATAAATATAAAAACCTCAGAGAATAGAGGATTTTAATTATTTCCTGACTAAATTTGTTTTACCGATTATAAATCATTATTTTTAAAAACCCTTCCAAATTATAATGGGGTGGGGGTGAATAAAATCATATTAATAAGTCGTCACAATGTGGACTAACCGAAGTTTGAAAATGGCCTTGAATGCCGAAACAGCTGTGGCAATAATAAAAAAAAACTAAAAATACTCAATATTAATAATAACATTATTAAGCTCGATTTACATTAAGTTAAAAAAATGTATTAATATTTTTCCTATAAATAACAGTTGAAAGTTTTGAAAGCGGCGACCGGCTCCATCATAAGCCAAGGCGCATTTTCCATGGGGACTTAGAAAAGAAATGACTGCGTCTATTCCTATTTTTACAACAGTGACTGTTGCGTTGGGTGAAAATGAAATGTAAAAAAGCACCGTGAAAGAATTAACGAATCGGTTAAGTTATCCATATTATTTTTATATTCAAATTTCGACGTTCCGGAGGCGCGATCAAGAATCTCGCATTGTGTCCGCGGTCCATTAACTCTGATTAATTATACATACTCTAGATTGTTTCTTATTTTCCATCGCACCTCGCGCCCACTCCTGTTTATATTTTCGTATAAATGTTAATTATTTGACTCATACTATACTATCATTATGCTGCATGCTAGAGGAACATGAATTTTTAAGTAGTATTTATAAAAGGTATATAAATTAAATGGTTCTTATTTTGATACCTTTGATAACTTAGTCAAGCTACTAACGAATTTTCTCTAAAAACACCGACCTTGTCCTGTTTGTTCGGACGTTGCGGGTTAGTTATTTTATTAAAAAATATGATTCTTTAAATTTCCTCAAACGATTGGTATTTACATTGTGGCATCATTATAAATAAATTAATAAAAAATATACTTTGTTAATTAAATAATTAAAAATGTAATTTGTTTACACCACTTTTATAAAAATAAATAAATATCTCTACATGTTTCGATAGCAATGCAGGAATATATGAATACTAATAATATATTCCTGAGGATGATAGCATTGCTATCGAAATATGTAGAGATATTTATTTATTTTTATAAAAGTGGTGTAAACAAAATACATTTTTAATTATTTAATTAATAATGACGCCACAAAGTTACCAATCGTTTGAAGAAATTATAATATACTTTATATTCAACACTTATTAATATGTACAGATTAATATACATATACATATCAACACTTTATTAATATGCACAGATTAATATACATATACATATCTACATGTTTAATACACACACATATATGTTTTGAAAGCGATGCTTTCTTCATCAGGAATATATGGAAAATAAATATTTAAATATACAAATTTCCTTACATTCCTGATGAAGAGAGCATCGCTTTCGATACATGTAAATATCTGTGTATATCAATAAAGTGTTGAATATAAAATATATTTTTTAATTAATTTATTAATACGATTTTGATTTGTTAATTTCACATAACGGCGCAGTCAGTCTAGGTAACCATTGGATTTTTTTAAAATCATATGTACCAGGGGTTAAACCCCTCGTGTCTTTTTGGGAGATATTTTTCCTAGAAAACAAATATCCGCAGAGTATTTTGGGGATTCTAATGCCTATTCCATTTTTATGCAGTAAACTAGAGTCTGTATTTTTACTAGATAACTTAGAAGCGTCAGAAATAAGGAAAGCCAAAAACACTAATAGTAGATTCATTAATAATCAAATAAATTTAAATAAAACTTCAATTCTTAAATTATTCCCAACAAACAAAGTACACACCCTTCCAGGTCAAGTACCTGCTGACCTCCTCGCAAGTTTTTATCAATCTATAACACATGTGTATCTTGGTTCATAGTTTAGTCATATACTGCCCTGAAGAAGCTACGGTAGTGGCGAAACCCGGTCGGCAAAAGAATATAACAAATAAAAGTGATGTAAACAAAGTTATTTTTTTTATTTTTTAAATTATAAGTCACATCACCAAGTTACCGCTTCATATGGAAATATAAAAATATACGAGTATATATATATGTCGCCGGAGACTAAAATTTCCGTAACTTTGTGTACTCGATATAAGGTCGGGAATCACTGCTTAAAGTAAGTCAGGTACGTCTCTTAACACCCTGTATACACCATAATTATGATTTGTTTTTCCCAGATGACCTCCGTGGTTGAGCGGTTAAGATCTTCTACTACGATTTCAGAAGTCGCGGGTTAAAAACGCGGCGTACGCAATGAATGTGTGTTGTTCCACATATCATATAATTCTTATAAAATAATGTACAGTATATTTGCGGCAAGTTTCGGAGTGGTAGAAACTCTCAGTATCGCTCTGGTGAAAGACGACGAATCAGAATCGAAAAAATTGCTTGAAATGTCTTAAGCCGTATTTGGTGACCAGATCTAAATAACAAGTTAATTCTCGACCATCCCCACTCACTTTAACCTACCGACACACCCTAATCGGGGACGCCATAGCCACGGTTCTATGACAGTTGATCCCCGATAGTTAGTCCCTCCGACAGCTGATTCCTCTGACAGTTGATCCCTCCAACATTGATCGCCTAAAAAATTATTTCTTCTCTTCGTTCTCATGTATAATATCTTCTTTAAGCCGACTGCATATATAAGTTTGTCGTATTTTGTTATTAAGGCGTATATCCTCACTGCATACTCCTTCAAGGTCTCAACATTATTGTTAGTAAAAATATTACATGTAGCCGATTCCCATTCAAGACGCCTACTGATATAAGTATATCGACTTTTGTTATACGGCTGCATATCCTCTCTGCATACTTACTTTTACAAAAAGGACGTACAGCAAAAATAATTCTTTAGGGAATGAACTGTCGGGGGGACAAACTATCGGGAGGCCAACTGTCGGGGATCAACTGTCGGGTCACTCATAGCCACACTGGCTTCGGACAATTGGGACGTATGGTATCCACATAAAAATAAATAATGGTAATTTCCCCATTAAGCCTCAGTTATTTATTTTCACAATCAAATTGACCCGTTACAGGTGAAGGTGAAATGTTACAATAAGAAATTGCCATTTACTGGGCTGTCAAAAGACGAGTGAGGATAAATAAATAATTATGGCATTGCCCAAATGCCTTCCGTGGATGCGAAATACAGGCGAAGCGTATCAGGAATCAATTTCGGGGAAATTTTGTGAAAAGCGTGTATGGAGTATTTTTTTGCGAAAACCTTTTAGAGTGTGCGCACAATTTGATCTGGAAGGTGCCCACATCCGTTCCATTTGGATATTCAATATACTCCTGCTATTACTTAAATTACATTAGACCTCATCTTGTACATCTTCCGAGATGAAAGCTAAGAATTCTTTGAAGAATCCTCATTTTCTTTCTACTCAGACCGTTCAGATGGGTACACATTCTTTATTTAATTCTGCTGAAGAGTGGTGAAATTTCATGTTTTTCTTGTAAGAGTTTTTATTGTAATCGTAAACATTTTCAAAAAAAAATGAATAAAAAATTCCACGTACAATGATATTAACCGTTAGAGCGCGGGTTAGCACCATCGCGCTGTAAGCTTTAGTTACGTAAATTGCGATGCAGCGCTATAGCGCTGAAATTTTTAGTGCTTTTGGTCGTCCTCTGGAGAGAACGTGTTCAATTTGAGAGTGGTATATTGCGGTTGGCGCGTATCTTGACAACTGTATTTATGGTTCAACCATGACGGCCTCCATGGTCGAGGGGTAAGGCTCTCGACTACGAATTCGAAGGTCGCGGGTTCAAATCCAGGCATGCGCAAGTAAGTTTTATTTAATTATTTTTTGCTGTTTCACAATTAATTTATTTAAAAATAATATATAGTATAATTAATTCCTTAGAACAGGCATTATGTCTAGTTATGAATTAATATCGACCACGCAAACATAATTCAACTTTAACTTGCGTATTCCTCAATTGATGATAAATTACTATGTTTTACAAATACAAATGATCCCAATGTAAATGTCAATGTTAATGAATAAATAATTAAATAAATAAAATATTTGCCCAGTTCCTGAGTGGAAGATACTCTCAGTATTGCTCTGGTGAAAGACCAACATTCAGAATTGAAACGTTGCTTGATATGGCTTTTAGCCATGTTTGATGACCAGATCTGAATCACTGGATCTAGACGGTTGGGAGCAGTTGAGACTCGTGTGCGAAATCATGTAAAAAAAATCATGTTAAAATAAATACACCCTAAAATGAATCGAAATTTTTCACCATGTCGGAAGTTAGTTCTATTGCGGATGATTATAATGTATCAAATGACAGCAGCACTACGGACGACGCAAAGCAAATGAGATAAGGCGATCCAATCTCTTAAGCGCTTACTGTAAAAAGGGACTGCGCGGACCACGGGAAAACACAATTGTGTAGTCAAATAATCTTATATATTTGTTTTTGTTTTTTTTGTTAAATAATTTTGTAGTTGTAAATGTGTAGTTTTTTTTAAGTAGAACTAAAATATTCCTAAAATTTCATTCTTTACTTATATAATTAAAAAAAAAACCATTATAATTATTTGATATATGTCCACGTTATTGCTTTTTTTTATTTAAAAACACAGAATATCTGTAGCAATTTACATTCATACTTGCAAAATAAGCATAGCACTGAAACGGTTAATATATATTGCTCACTCACAATGATTTTACTCTACCAACTTTACTGAGAATTTTATCAAGCACCCTTTTCTGAAAGGGGAATTACGTAGAATTTCTAATGGGTTTATTAAAGAATTCTAATTTTAATTTATTTTATATTATTTGTTGGCTTCTCGCTAAAACCAGAATAATGTTAGTTTGAAAGCACAATTTAATTTATCACGTCGCTATTAAAAGTTACGTTTATATTTTTTATAATCTAATCATTATGCGTGTCTTTTTCTCCTTTCTATCTTCTACTTTATATTATAATGTTTCCAATTTTCTACATATTTATATACTAAATCCATATATTTATACCAAATTTCTTACAAAGTAACCATTCTCCGTTGGTCTCTATAAAACCGTCAGCCGCCTAGTATGGTGATTTAATGTATCCACTCTATGTAAATGTCTTAATTGAATATCATGTATTTTATAAATAAAAATTAATTTTATAATCACTTCAGTTAGATATTATCTGAGTTGGGAAAAAAGTTAATTATTCCTTTGGTGAAACTGTGGTACCCCCCAATAACGGGGATAATGATAAGAATCTCATTTTAAAAGAAGAGGGAAGAGGCGTTTGGAAAATATTTTTTAAATAGTTCTGCAAGCAATGCATCGACTCTAAATAGCTATTTTTTTTAAAACGGTATACTTACAATTTCTTTCCTTCTGGAATGAAAGCAATAACTAATAAATTATTTGAACATATTTAACGGGGAAAAAACGTGATTATTATCATGATTTCCTATTTGCTCTACGCAGGGTTATAAATCAACAGGGCTCAGAGCCAAGAATCGAAGAACCGTTCTTCTAGAAATATCATCTAATAAATACATGAAAATATATGTATTTTTAAAATACGTGAGAATGAAATGATGACAACTCATTTAACCAAATTTTTGAGATAATATGCTCAAACTTTTAAGTATTTTATAATTTGACAAACTTTCTGCATAGGTAGTTTATTAGTCCTGTACGTCCAAAATCATATCTTCTCAAGCGATAACTTTGTAATTTAACGTTTTAATCTGGAGTGACCTACTAAGTAAGTATATTTCTCTATATGTTTGTACATAATAAGATAAACCCTAGCAAGTAGTATTTGTACAGCGCCCTTAAGGTGATTTTTCACAAAAACGGCGCTATGCAAGTGATCCAAATATTATTATTCTTATTGCACGAATGGTATTTATAAAAAAATAATCTTGCCCACCTAATATGTCAATATGTTGAAATATAAAATAAAAAAATAACCCCGAAAAAAAAGGCGTTCTTTGGGTGGAAATTTAAAATTAGATACGACAAATTTGTGTTCCAACGTAAATCGGTCGTTTGAAATTTTGATTTTTTAACACTTATTTTTTTTATATTTGTATTAATTGTACATAGTAGATAATTAATTTTTAAATATTATTAGAACGAACTCGCAAATAATTGCCAAATTTGCCTCTACAGCTATGAAATACTCGATTTCTCTATTTTATAATTTTAAACAAAAATAAACCAAATAGCTACTCGTACATGCGAAATAGATATTTTTGACATTTATTTTTTATTAAAAAAAAAGAAAATCAATTTTGTTTGGGTATTTTAGCCTCAAATATAAAATTTCTTTTATTTGAAATAGTTGGAAACTTATCGAACTAAAATTTTTTTAATATGTTCCTACCTTAGGCTCCAACTGCAGTTGAAACCATATGAGCCCAAACCAAATTTAAATTTACGCATAATTAGAACGACATTAGAAAGCGCTGCATATTTTTTCAGGATAGTTTAATCCTGGTGATAAAAGCTCAATTTTCTCAATAAAACATAAGTTGGAACATGGAACCATTTCACTCTCACCTAACGGTATCTCTAAACAAAACATATAAGTAAAGTATTTCGCCAACGTTAGTAAATTTAGGTGTCTACCTACTTAAATTATTTTATTCAATGCAAATTGTTTCTTCTTTCGTAATATTTGTAAATAAATCCCAAGTTTCTTTACTCCCACGTTATTATCGTTTATATTTTCAATCTAGCTGCTCTGGGCTCGAGCTTTAGGCTTCCGTCGATAGTCTATACTCTCCCTCTGTCTACAGAGGTCCATAGTCGCTTCCAGGGTCGGCACGTGAGCGGAATACGGAGCCATCTATGTGGTCATAGAAAAAATAAAAATAAATTGAAAATGGCGGGGAGATAAGCCTCGAAACAATAGACCGAATAAAACGAGAACCCCCGAGATAGATAACTCGGAAGGAAGTGGAAAACTCTTTTTTGACGTATTGAAAACTTGCTCGTCTGCCAAGTCGGGACCGATCAGAGCAAAGTGGAAATTGTTCGTTTCGACGATCGACAAGATGCTATTTAGATTTTGTTATAATAGGTATTCTAGAGATTACGATTATTTGCGATTTAAAGTGTTTGTTTAAAATTATAAATTCTTTTTTTTAATTATTATTTATTAATTTATTATTGGCGTTACTTATTTACTGGAATAAATTTTTGTTTATGTTTATGATTTGTCTATTCTTACATTATTGTGTTCTATATTTATCATTTCTCTATATTCAACATTATTACTTTTTAGTATTCTATATATTCCTGATGAAGACAGCATCGCTTTCGACACGTGCAATATATTAAGAAAGTGGTGAATATAAAGTAATTTTTATTTTAAAGTAAATAAAATTTAATAAGGTTATTATTAAGTTCTTCAAGTATTTTTAGTTTTTATTATTGTAACAGCTGTTTCACATAAATGCATATAAATAATCGTCACAGTGTGGATTAACCGTAGTTTGAAAATGGCCTTGAACGCCGAAACGAAGCTGAACTTAATAATAATATTATTAAATTTGATTTATATTAAATTTTAAAAAATATAAAATAAATAGGGTTCTACGAATTAAACACAAAAACAATTTATAATTAATACATAAATTTAATGTTTTAACCTCCTGATTTGCTATATTTAATTTCTTTTCACGTTCTTGACAGGAAGTTACGACACCTACCATATTATTGCGACAATTCTATTTCAGCGTCGCAATATTATACTCCTGTGCGACGGATTCAACATCTGGGACACAAATACTCCGATGTTGTTGATATATTTAGTAAATCAATATTACAATACAGGAAAACCGTAATACATTTTTATCCACCTAGTAAAGATAATTTATTTCAAATGAAACACTCAAACTTTGCTTTGACCACATTTATTTTACACGCCTACCGGTTTCGGAACAACTGTTCCATCTTCAGGGCAAGTGTATACTGAACAATATTACAAAATTATGGAAGAACATACATAATAAGTGGCACAGTGGGGGTGCGGGCGTGACTAGGGATTAGTAATGAGTGGGTGAAGAGATAGAGATTGAGGTAGGGGGGGAAAGGAAACATATTTAAAATGGGGCTGTAAGATAGGTTTTTTTTGATTTGTAATAAAGGTCTCATTATTATTGAGGGATTTCTTAATTTACTAAGCTTCCAAATTATCTAACCATTTATCTTCAATATTAATGTGAAGATTATTGATCCCAGTATTTTTATCAAAACTGTGCAAGTGTAGACAAATAATAAAATATGGCAATTTAAAAACACAAACAAAAACTCAAAATAAGTGATGAAAGAAGGTAAGTAATAAATTAAATATGTAAAAACAATTGAAAAATAAAAAATATTTGTAAAATATTACCTAAATAAATAATTTCTATTAGAAATCTTTAAAAGAAACTATTTTATTGTTAATATTATTCGTGAAGAAAAAATACATGATTTGTAAAACAGTTCTCTGTGAAGTTTACTAAAGTTATTCATTTCAGCTAGTAAAATCTTGAACACATTTGTGAATGCTTTCACAGGTCTAGCGTTGTATTAGATATACATTAGACCCCTAAAGAGAAATTCTAAAGATTTTATAGTTTACGATTTTTCGTCATTCGTCTTAGCTGTAAAGCCGACAATTTCTTGGTATATCAGTATACGGTGAGCACTTCATTTCAGCCCGATTGTAATGTATTAATTGTTTTTGTGATTCATTCGTAGAACTCCATTTATTTATTTATTTTTAAATTTTAGTACATCAAATTGAATAATGTTATCATTAAGTTCTGCAAGTATTTTCCGGTTATTTATTCCCCAGTATATTCAATGGCCGAAACAATATAACACATTTCAATAAGTCAATATCATTCATGTAATTATAAATCAATCAAGAAAACATTGTCATTTAATGCGGGGAAACACATTATAAATGTGAGTACCTCACACAATAGAAAATTTTTAATTTTAGAAAACAGTTTTACCGTTGATATTTTTTTTATTTACACCGTCCAAATTAAAATTGGGTGGAAGTAAATAAAATCTTAGTAATAAATTAACTAAAATCAAGCAGTTTTACTGCATTCCTTAATACGAGTAAAAAAACATGGAACATCGCATTACAAATAATTAAATTAAATGCCTTTTCATATATGCGTTTTTTTGTCAACAAGTACAAATAATTCCACTCCATCCTTCTGCGAAGGGTGAGGCAGAGAGGGTAAATGGTGGGCCCAGAGGGGAGGAACGGGGGGGTATTAATGGCATATGCGTGTCCCTTTATAGCTCGGATCCGCTTCCGGTTATAACAGGATCGAATCCTAATTCTAATTCCGGGAATTCAAATTCAAAATTCAAATACAGGAATGTAGACACTTTCTTCTCCCTGCTTATTTACATACTATCAGTATGCATTCCCGTGTTCATATTATTATTTCGAAATTAAATAGATGTTTCCATTCGTGTGACATGGGATCAAATCAAGGAGTAATTATTTACTATGTAGATCTGTATTAATTATGTAGATATTTTAATCCAAATAATCTCGTGGGGTCGAGATATCAATTTTTAAATGATTAAACATTTTATGTATTACTTTTTGCGGACGATTAAAAATATTTAAAATCATTAAAACCGCTTTAGATTGTATCCGTCTCCAAAATAATGTAATTAATTGGTGTACTCTTAACAAAAATTATTTATACTTAAGTAAGTGTTATTCAAAAAGATTTTACATTAGTCAGCCAATTATTTATCAATATGAACTTAATAACTTAACCCTTACCTCTGTCGATGAAATTAATTACTGGGCATAATTTTCGACTCTAAAATAAACTTTATATCCCATGTAAACGTAATTAAAAATAAGGGAATGAAAATGCTTGGGTCCTACTTCGAAATTCCAGGGGATTTAGGAATATTTCAACCGTGAAAACATTGTATACATCTTTAGTTCGAAGTCCAGTTGAATCTAACTCTTCGATCTGGTCCTCACATTTTTAAATACATTTAGAATCAATCGAAAAAATTCAACATAAATTCCTAAGACATATTGATTATAAACTCGGTATTCCCATTGAAAGCATTAACTATAATTACTAGCTGAAAGAACTAAATTTACTAAATCTCTCAGATCGAAGAATTATTTAGGACTTGATATGTTGGTTCAAACTTGTAAATGATAGTATAAACAGCCGTGATTTAATTAACCTCATTCAATTTCATATGCCTATGAAAGCAAGTTATTCCAAAATCCTGTTTAAATCTAACAACACCATGACTGAGCAATGCAAACACTCGCTTGTACCTAGATTACATGAAGTTAGTAATAGATACGCTGATGTAGCGGAACTATTTAACTGCGCGGAAAGTAAGTACAAGAAGGCTATATAATCATATCTTTTCAATCTGTATTAATTTACCTATATTTTATATGTACGCGTATCATTTACTTTTATATCCTTCATGAACTTTTATTCTTTATATAGTCTATGATGTTATTGTACAAACCAATGCCACATTTAATAGTTACCTTTTAAAATTATGTGTCCTATATTCTTATGCTTGTAGTTAACTGTGGCATGTAATTATTGTTTATGGTTTATTGATACCGTTGATATTAAATAAGTAAATTTTACTAACCGAATCGTATTTAATTGCTTAAATATCTACGTTAACAAAATTTCATTTTAGTGTCAAACAAATACTGTGGTAATCATCACTATTCAAAATTATTTTACATACCAATAGAACACCGATTGGATATTGAACGCATTTTTCAAGACCCAATGTACCTTGTTATTCGTCGGCTTATAAATCTGAGTGATACGTAACTCAATATTATCAATATTACTCAATAATATTACCTTTCTTTTAGTACTCAATTTAAAACGATTTTTTTTAATCATGGCACCAACCAGTACCTATCAAACACATACATAATTGTTTACTCTATAATATTTGCTTTCTCATCTCTTCATAAGTACTTGACTATTATACTATACTCAAATTATCTGGTATACGCAAAGGATTACTCTATACTTTTTTTTCTTATCTCTTTAAACTTAATTATTATTCTATATTAATTATTATACTATACTCAAATTATCTGGTATACACAATTGTTTTTTTTTTCTATACTATTCTTCACATCCTTTTCTATTATAGATATATCTATTATGTTATAATACTATGTCAATACTAGCTTTTTCCCTTTTATTTTTGTATAATGGCACTTAATATGAACCAAACTTGTCAACTTGACTCCCTTAAACGGGATTTCTTCCTAGCTGGGCAGTCGAAACTTTCTTACATTTTATTGTTAAATAATGTGTGATTCAAAAATTTTTTTTTCATAATAATTATTAAATGGTGGTGTAGAACAACAATACATACGTATTTTGTTATATTTTATTTTCCTTGAACACACGTGGTCGAAACATGTGTGCATGTAGACTACCTACGTCCTGCTGTTTTCCGTTATTAATTTTAAAATGCCTTAGCATTACGAAATTGTTAATTTTAATAAAATTAGCGGACACTCTATCCAACAAATACCGTATCTCACATTTTAGTACAATTTGGCAAGAAACATCAAGAAAACAAGCAAGCGGCCTGAATATCTACGCTTATTGTGCTCATGATTCATGTTTTCTCTCACACAGGGAGCATCATCCATTTTTTAGGTGCAACGTTATTTATGGGCATTAATCTGAAAAATTATTTATAGCATTGTAGGACCCTTGATGTAATTTCGTGAAATGTTTTCATTCCAAGGCAATATGAAAAATCTCTCCGGCCACAGTTAGCGGCGTGCGGAATTTTTTTGTATCCGTAGTCTGTACCGTATCTTCCATCTGAGAGGGAAGAGGGACCGGACCCCTTGGCTTCAGCATCTCAAGCATTTCTTCCTACTTGAATATCTCTCCTACAACCGACCAACAATGTAGCGGGGATGTTAAGATATGACGTCTGATATAATTATGAAACTAAATATTTTGTTTTAAATTGTAATTTGTGGTGGTATTATATTGTAACATTAGATTACGATATATTATCAGACCTACAAAACATACATAAATCTAAACTATTCATGATACTCTTAACAACATAGATAATAACTTTTAAATACAATGCATGGTATTCTTTCAACCTTTATGTTTTTTGTTTCGTTCAACCACCGATACTTCAGATGGTTTGAACCATACTTCCAGAGTGGAAGATACTCTCAGTATCTGATGATATATCTCAGAATGGCTTTTAGCCGTGTTTGGTGACCAGATCTGAATAACCAGGTATTTCTCTATCTTCCTCTTCCTCTTTTCCTTCCCCTCCCCAATACATTCAGTCTTACAATATTTCCCAATCGGGGATGCCATAGTCTCACTGGCTCCAGACGGTTGGGAGCAGTTGAGACTCTTGTGCGGTATTCATATAAAAGAAATTAAATAAAAATTCTGAAGTTGTCTGTAGCTAGGTGAAACCGATTTGGTCTACTGTTTGTTTATCAGTAGACTTTCACCACGGTTTAGCTAACCATCACTAACCATCACGCCGTTTCCCCGCAGGGGGGGGGGCAGAGAGGATGGACCGCTAAACAACTCGATCTTGGCATACACATCTTGCTTCATTCACTTTCATACAACGTCTCATACATTCTCTTCTGTTATTCCGACTTGTGACATGGCCAATGTTGAGATTCGTAAAGAATGCAAGGCTGATGTAAGCGTAGTGAGCAAGATCAACAAAGGGACGTTCAGATGGTTTGGGCATGTAGAGCGAATGAACGAAGAGAGGAGTGTAAGGAGAATATATGACGCGAATGTGAATGGAAGAAGAATCCGGGACGTCCGAGGAAGACGTGGCATGATCAAGTGAATCAAATACAAGTTTTAGCCATTTTAAAAATAGATGAACCGTAACTAGAAATATTTGTGATTTTAATTTTTCGTATAGAGTTCTTTAAAAATTACAAGGGATATTCTACATTTTGCTACTGAATATACGTAATAGTTATTATTTGAATAAAAAAATTGGTTGTTTGAAATTAACCACCCGCTTATGACACGCCCCGGTGAGAAGCAAAACCTCGTAGAAAATATTTTATAAATAGAAAGGATTCAAAATAACATTTTATACATAACATTTGCAGGTTGCGGAAACGCTCTGCAGCGGCGGTAGCTTTTATTGGCCCGGACTATACTATTCTGTACCTCCGCGGTCAGAGAAGGCGTTACACTTTTGATTTAATATCCCTTCTTTAAAATTAATATTTTTCTATTGGTTTAAGATTTGGTGTAAACTGAAGTGAACGGCTTAGGCACGGGGGCTACATCGAAGTCAGAGTAAAGTTTGCCTATCAGACGCAGAGCGTACTGTATAGGACCCGCAGATACTTTTATAGTACTTAACTGCTGACCCTATATAAATAAATATAAAGTGCGCCTCACTGTAGAATTTGGCAATCACTTTTGGCTGGAGCCCCAAAATAACTGAAAAAACCCTAGGTTTGATAGATTTCTCTATCTTGACAAACGGATTGCAATCCTTGCAGCACAGACATAAAATATTAGTGCTGTCCTTATTCTATCGGTATTTTAATAGAATATCCTCCGAAGAACTAGCGTCATTCATGCCTTAGGCACCAGTGCACAATCGTGAAACACCCCAAATGCGCGCTTAACATTTGATACACAGTTGATATATGTCACATGAGAACAGGTCACTTTTACGACTCATTCTTGTGATCAACGTTTCAGCTTTGGACCCTTTTGGCGGTCTCTGTGTCAGCGAACCTTGGTCTTAACGAGACCTAGATTCACTCCTTCCTGTCCTCAAAAACACCCTCCAGACAGTAGTCTCGATGACATAAGCACTGTTGAAAATTATTGTGGTCATTGCCTCCTGTGTGGACTGTGTGTGAAATAATAAATCTATATACTCGTATATGAAAAATGAATGTTTGTCTGTCTGTCTGTCCTCGATTTTCTCGAAAATTGTTTTATCGGTTTCGCTGAAAATAGCACAGTTTGTTCTTATTAGTGCCGGGCAGGTTTAGAGAGTATTTTGAAAGAAATGCGATGTTAGCATCTAATAAGAATTGTGATATGTTAAACGAAAATAAGTCGAAAAAGGAAAAGTATAGAAAATTTCTCAAAACTTATTAGTCCGTATTTTACTCCCTTTCTATATTAAATTTCACAGAAAACCGATGAAAAGTATGAGAAAAACTAATCATACTATCCAGGCCGCTAGAGGGCGCTAGTGCCCATGTTGCCAACATATGGCAGAAGCTGCGCGTATTATCAGTCGAGGGTATTATTACTAATTATCACTAATTCCAATTAATGTATTACCTGTTCGTGCTCTTTTGTGGCAAAAAATTATATCTGACAGTCCGTATATGGCAGTACTGAATCATGTACACAATACACGATTCACACAAAAACTCGTATAGGAATGATAGTACCAATATTTCCAAATAAACATATTCAACGAACCCTTGAACACATTGTATCATTTATGTTTAACAAGTTTCCATGCGAATTTAAAAACAATTGCTCTAGGACGAAATTCTCACTGATATTAAAGTATTGTCATTTTTGGAAAGTAACCTTGTGTATTGATGGTAACAAATATAACGGTCTACTTGGTTTTATAGCTCCTTGATATCTGCTATATTTAGGCTATTTTGCTCTTTCTTACATTGTCTATTGAACAAATATGATGGTCTCCTTGGTTGTATAGCTCCTTGATATCTGCTGCATTTACGCTATTTTTCTCTTTCTTACATTTTCTATTGAATAAATATGACGGTGTCCTTGATTGTATATCTCTTTGATAGCTGTGAGTATCTTTAAAATTATTTAAGTGCTGCTATTATATTAAATCTGTCCTCAGTGTAACAAAACTGTACTACTGTTTTTTTTTTAATTATTTGTTATTTCTTAATTTGTTTAACACTTGCTGATATTTCGATATTTTTATAATATTTCTTAAATCGATATTACGTAATTAGAGTATAGTATCCCAATAACCAAACTTTTATGTTGTTTTCATATTTTTTTAATAACTTGTGTACATTGATCACAACATGCATGCACCTATATTGTTCTATTATTGCGCTACATTTGTATGATGATTGTTATTTATTGTTATATTACATAATATTGTTGAAATAAACTTCTGCTGACAAGCTACTTGCAGTGGCTTAGCAGTAAACTTCTTTTCCTAAATGTACACTCTAAAACTTAATACAAGATCGAAAAGATTTCACCGAGTGCATTAGCCATCAAAGCAATCAGAATAATAACACATAACATATAACGGCGTCTGTCGTTGACTGGTTACGATCCTTGAATACGAATCCAGAGGTCGCAGGTTCTAATCCCGGCGTGCGTAAGTAAATTTTATTTGATTAATTTGTGTTCTGTCAAAATTGATTAATTAAAAATAATACGTAATATATTTGCGGCACTTTCCAGAATGGTAGATGATTTCACTATCGCCCTGTTGAAAGAACATCGTACAGTATCGAAACATTACTTGAAACGGCTTTAGTCGTTTTTTATGACCACATCTGAACAGCTAAGTACTTCCTAACCTTCCTCTCCTCCATCTCCTTTCACGCCTTACTACCTTCAGCCTCAGAACATTACCCAATTGGGAATGTCACAGTCTCATTCACTGGCTTCAGACAGTTGGGAGCAGCTAAAAAATAAATTTAAAAAAAAAAAAATTATTTAAATTTAAAAAAAAAAAATTACTTAAATTTAAAAAACATTTAAAAAATGGATCATTATCTCCTGCTGACAAATCTGATGCTTTCTCAGTAAGATGAATTAGACCGAATAAACCTACAAAATTCTTACAAGATTCAAAAGCTCTACTTGAGTGAATTACAGGGATATTAAGTATTTACAGCATTGAGACTGCCTTCAGAACCTCTAGAAAAATTCGAAACCTTATAAGGTTTGCAAAAACATCTCTTCTTGAGATATACTGAGGCTATAGTCTTAGCTACTCCGAATGTGGTGAGGTATTTGTTGGCCAACAGCATGCAAATGTTTATGCGACCAATAAAATGTTCGATATCTGAGTGTTATGAAGTTCTGACACGGCCAAAATCCCATCGACCTCGTCTAATAATTACAGAGGTGATTGAAATGAATAAGCACCCGATTTACGTTATGAAGGACGTCAGCTTACATTCAACACCTCTCTGTGCCCGGCTTAGGAGGGTCTTCCCGAGAAGCGACCGGTATAACCTACATTAATGAAAATTGATTTGACACATCATCAGAGACGTTCGAATAAACATACGACTTTCTATAAATACAATACACGTCCTGAGAATGGATATTGGTGAGAATCCAAAAAGTTCGCTTTGATAGAGGAAATGCAGCATGAATAATAAATTTATTAATTTATAAATTGTGCTATAGAAATTTTTAAATTCCAGGTTTATGAAGACGATTTTTTTAAATAGTAATTATTAATTGTTTTTATAAGTTTTTAAATTAAATTTACGTCAATTTAAGTGTTTTTTAAACGTTTGCAATATTGAAACTGTTAATTCATGTTGCGATTCCACTGTAAAATAATATAAATAAAAAATATTTTCCACTTATTTATTTCAGACCGGTTTCACCCTATCACGGGTATCTTCTGACTGGTACAATTTAGACTGAATCTATGGTATATGTGGCATTTATGTCAGGTGTGAGTCCCATTGCTCTTTCTAGTATTGTACATTTATGACTGAGAAATTTGTTTTATTGCTGACGGAACAGCTTTACAATTATATTTTCAGGTTGGTTTATTACCTTCTGAAATTACATCTGGATTACGTTGTGTTGGTTTACTGAATCTAGGGGTTTTATTTTATTTTTATGTAATCTCTCATGTGCCAGCTTTATGATTATTTCGCCTTTTTCCGTGATTTCCCTCTTCTTTGTTAAATGAGTTTAATACCTTAGTTTATTTGTCCTGTAGCTATACGAACTACTGGTATCCAAATTTGTAAAAAAAAATATTATGTTATAATAGGAAACAAATCAGGGTAATATCCTTCTTAGAGTTCTCCTTGGGTGACTAACTAACTAACTAACTAACTAACTAACTAACTAACCATTACGCCGTTTCTCCGCAGGAGTAGGCAGAGAGGACGGACCACCAAACAACTCGATATTGGCATACGCTTCTTGCTTAACGTCTAATGCATTCTTTTCTGTTATTTCGATTTCTGACATGGCCCGACTCGAGTATTTGATTTACCTGATCGTGCCATTTCTTCCTCGGACGTCCGCGGCTACTTCTTCATTTCAAATTCGCGTCATATATTATCCTTACACACCTTTCTTCATTTATTCGCTCTACATACCCAAACCATCTAAGCGTCCCTTTCTTAATCTTACTTATTACGCTCACATCAGCGTTGTATTCTTTACGAATCTCAATATTTTTCACTCGATGATACCTGGTTTTATCGCACATTCACCTCCGAGATCTCATTTTTAAAGCATTCAGTCTACTTTCATCCTTTCTATGCCTTACTACCATACATCAAGTTTGGTATCAGCATTGTGGACTTCGCTTGGATGTCTGCGACAAAATTCTCAGTTACATTTTACTCTGGTATTTTTATGTATTTTCTTTTATATCCACGAGTTATGTACTATTTTTATTCTGTTTTTTTAAATACCCATTAAAATGTCATTCTGTACTTAATTATTTGATCGTCATAAAAAAAATGTTTTTCGGGAAGGATAAAAGTTTGTTTAGCTAAACGTTCGCTCGGTTTTGAATATTAAAAGAGGTCGGTTATGACTTTTCCTCTATGCTTTTACAATAACCAACCCCTTACAAGTCTCACCCCTTTCCCTCTCCCTCCCCCGCCACCGCCCGCCAGGAAGTGCGAACTTAGGAATTCCGCCATATGATTTGTGATGGCGTTTATTGGACCAAGGCAGTCGCGACTGTGTAGGATATATTTTTTGTAGCCAGAACCTCTGCTCTGCCGGAGGTCCAAAGGGACCAGTGTGAATTATTAATATTATTTTGCACGGGACTCGCAGGAAAATAAAATGCCTTCGTAATAATGTGCCGTAAAATATAAACTGGTGCTGACATATTTTTGCTCTTGGACAAGAACATGAAGTACACACTTCTACCTACTACCTGCTGTACTAGACATGCCAAATATAGGTTTGTTTTGATAAAATTTATTACTGACCAAAAGAAAATTTGAGCCTTGCTGCTTATTGCATATATAAAACAAGACATAATATATCAAATTTACCACAGCACATCACCACTACTTGTATTTAGGTTTAAGGTGGTACAATATATTATCATCCAAACACAAAATGAATCATAATAATAATAATAGTTGGATGATTTGTATAGCGCCGTTTTGGTGAAAAATCACCTCAAGAATGTAACCGAAACATAGAAATACGAACTATTTAAAAAGCTAATTAACTCCCCGAACTTAGATAATGAGATATTGTGTCCTTAATGTATACAATCTAGCATATAAATTACTATTTGGTTATTTTTTACGATTATTTTAAAATTTTTCTGTTGATTTACGCTTGTAGTTATTTAATAAGTTTTTTTTTAAAGATTGTTTACATATTGAATTGTTTTTATTATTGTATCGTTACGTATGTAAATACTGTACGCCTCCCATAACCACGAGCTACTGGAGCTCAACTTCCAGAGAGTAGATCAATAGGAAGTTAAAAAAAACATGTATGTGATGTATTGTGTTATAATTATGTTTTTTTTTTTGCAATAAATAAAATCATATCAAATGACGCGTTTATGTCACCGTTTCGCTATAAAACCACCCAATTTAAAATTAATTTGTTTTCTTGCTAGATTTTTTATAACAAATATTATTACTTGCATGTATATGGCTAATTTTTTTTATTTGATTAAAGTATATTTGAGGCACGTTCCAGAGTGGTACACTCTTAATAACACCTTGATGAAAGATCACGAATCAGAATCGAAGCGTTGCTTAAAATGGCTTCAGCCGTGTTTGGTGATCAGATCTGAATTACCAGGTATTTTCCGACCATCCTCTTTCCCATATCCTTTCCCTTCTAAATTCCTATAACCTCACAACATACATACCATACTCCCGCTGGCTTTGGTCAGGTGATATTCTTCAATTTTTTTATGTGAAGATAATATTTTGGTTAACACATTGCTTTTTAATATCATACGTAATAATATTTTAACAATATTTGTAATTTTTCATAAGGAAATTTATGGTTAACTTTCGAGTAGTACAGACATTTGATACAGTATTTAGTACAGAAATCAGATATTTGATCTAGCTGTTTATGTGAACCTTTTAAGTTAACATTTTTGTACAACGGCCTTAAATAAGTAACTAATAAAACATGATGACAATCTTCGTCACCTATGAACTCGACAGAAATGCCAATATTCCTGTGACGTACATAAGATCATATTTCAATCGAGCTACCGTTCACGGAAAATATAAACCACCCCTCACAAAGATCCTTTCAGACAATATTCTAGGTAAGAAACCAATAGATTCTTTCTTTAAAAATAGCTTGCAAATCTTCCAGGAAATCTATCGCCGGGAAGAGGGGACAGGGTGTATAAAAAATAATATTGCTCAGCTACAAAGAGATCCCAAAAATACACTCCACTTCTTGAGGATTATTTATACACCTCCGACGGGATACCCAGTACCCAACTACCCTGTACCGGGGGGGGGGGGGGAGAAAAAGGGGAAAAGATGAACGAACGGCTGCCACGGCTACGGGCCCCATAAAGGTGTATTATATTCAGGATTCAGGACCTGTATTATGATTGCACAGGTGCCTAGCACCTACCTGGCCTATATTTAAGGAGAGCTTAACTTCATTTGAAAAATACGCAATCACATTATTTTATCAACTACGCAAAACCACATGATTTTTATTTAAAATTATCTATAATGCTAAAAATAACTTCAATCTATCCTTTGGATGTGGATCGGAAATTTACAACAGTACACTTATTTACTGAGGTGATTTCTTACAAAAAGGGCGCTATTATTGCAAAAGACAATATTGACTATATGATCAATGTTTACACGCCAGGTACGTGTTTAAATGAAAAAAAAATCGGTATTGTATTACATATAAATAATGTGAATAAATATTGATGATAATTTCTTTTAATTAATCTTTTGAAAACATTACAAAATATTTCATTATAAGGCGTTTTTAAATACATTTAATTTACAAATAAATATTACAAAGCAAGATTTATGAAATATGGAGTATATGGTAAACTAAATAAAACATAGGTGGGTACATATTATAGTAGTAGCAACAAAGCTTTCCGTTTAACCAACTTTTATGCTGTACTAGCTTATGTGTACCCGGCCTTACTCGGTGTTTTTTTTGGAATAAGTTATGAAGTTGTGAATTGTTGCTTGTCGCTTAGGTGCTATAATTGATTTGACAGCGATATACTATCTCTAAACAAAGAAACAAAGATATTAATTTGAAAATTTTATTTCATTAAAAAAAATTCTCAATACATATTAAAATAACACGTTCTTAAGTAGGTGCTTAGTTGTGTTTTCGATTTTTAAAATATTCTACCTAAACAAACCTTTTTATTTTGAATATGTAATCTGTGGCTAACCAGAGTGGTATCTATAGGCTAACCTAAATAAAACATAGCAGGTTCAATGTGTTTCATACTAATTTTGAAACGTTATAGCAACAGTTTTACATATTGATTTTCAATAAAACTACTCTGTAAACCTTCTTGGGCACTAATAAGAACAAACTGCTATCTACAGCGAAACCTGTCGAGTAATTTTTGAGAAAATTGTGGACAGACAGACAAACATTTGTTTTTATGTATATAAATGTGTCATTATCCGAATTCATTCTGTTTAACAAGACGGTTGCCCTCCCCA
The DNA here is from genome assembly GCA_022606495.2 of Halesus radiatus. Lineage (NCBI taxonomy): Eukaryota > Metazoa > Arthropoda > Insecta > Trichoptera > Limnephilidae > Halesus > Halesus radiatus. The sequence continues at coordinate 132,942 of JAHDVE020010163.1, forward strand.
CCGGCATGACCATTGGGTACTTAGTTCTGCAGATTTGGAAATACCGTCTATGGTATCGTGACGTAAATAACCATAGGGAACATAGACATGAATGCTCTCCATGATTGCAGAGTTTTCAAACCATCCACGAATCAGAATGAAGAAATGTATAGCGATTTGCACATCCCCTTTGACCCGTAGATAGTTCATTCCGAGCATACTCAAAAGAAAGTCAGCCTTTCTCCCCCAGGTAAAGAAATCTCAGAAATTTCTTCTGATCTCTCTCAAACATAAGGGAATCTTCACCTGGTGTAGACTCCAAAATACCGACCTACTCTCAAGCCCAGTCCAATGAGGAATTGAATAACATTGTGAGAACCCGGGAACATAATAAATAATAAAAAAATAAAAATTACAGAATCGATTACAAAATGCTCATCTATTTGCTCAGAAAACGGTGATGAATAGACTGAATGTTTGGTAATAATTTTTCATTAATTATTATGTACTTTAAACAATTTTTTTAAGTTTATAATTTGTCTATTCTTACATTATTGTGTTCTATGTTTATCATTGTCTATACGTGACATTATTATTATTTTTTTATTCTGTGTATTCCTGATGAGGAATGCATCGCTTTCGAAACATGTTGATATGTATATATTACTGACCCGACAGTTGATCCACAGACAGTTGATCCCTCCAACAGTTGATCCCTCCGACAGTTGATCCCCTGTAGGCCTAAAGGATTATTTCTGCTGTACGTCCTCATTTGTATAGTAAGTATGCAGAGAGGATATGCGGTAGTATAACCAAAGTCGATTTACTTATATTTGCAGGCTTCTTGAGGGGAAATCCGCTACATAAAATGTTTTTACTAACAATTATGCCGAGTCCCCGAAAGTGTATGCAGTGTTAGTGCAATACCTCCGCTGTTAGACCGATTTACCAGCTGAACAAATGAATGGCAGGTACTATGTGATTACCTGATACACCTATTCAAAAACTACTTCAATGACTTTTATTATGACCTAATAAAATAACTATTATTTGACGATTTCAAATCTAAAATCAACTTTAACTAATAATAATAATTGGATAACTTCTATAGCGCCTTGAGAAAATCACCTCAAGGGCGCTTTACAATTAATTAAATAACATATCACTTGACGTACAACCAATACCTTAGAGCTCAACTTCATTACTAATGGCTTACTATAACTAGAATATAAACCGAACACATATAAACCTAGTACATATTTAAAACTAATAAATATCTATTTATTTACAATATTGCAAAATGACTTACAACTATGGCTTAGAACTAGAGTCTTACAACTAACTTACCTATTTTTAATATTATAAATACTTATTATGATTATAGCTTGTGCTGTCAGTGGTAAAGCATACAAAAGTAGAAGTGTAATAAGTGTTATTTAAATTAAAGAAGGTAATCTGGGCGGTAGAAGGTAAATAGGTATATGAGTAATTATTTTGGACTGAGTACTTGAAAACACTATTAAACCAATGGGGTCGTTATTTTAGACACGATAAATTAAAAATATGAGTCTTAATATTGCTCTGAATTTAGAAGAGCTGTAGGTTTTTTCACATATGTGAAGGGAGTTTCTTCCAAGTTGTTGGGCCTGCTAGGTACTGAGAGTCTTCCTGTGGCCGTTGAAGACGCTGATCGAATTGCCTAGTATTGACATCGTTTGGAGTGCACAGTTCCGACAAGTAAAGTGGTGCTCTGTCGTGTATCGCCTTAAAGACCATTCACCATAATTAGAACTGGATCATCTCAGGACACTTAAGCCAATGAAGGTTCCGCAGATGTTGAGATATGTGCGAGTATTTTTAAACGCCGGTTATCAGCCTTGCTGCAGCATTGAAATCAGACTGAAGTCTGTCAGTATATATTTCGGGCAGACTTGCATATACTCGTATGATGTTGAAATAATCAAGTCGTGACACAATATAAGAATTTACCAATATCTTTGTCCCATTAGCTGGAATATTTCTCCATATTGATTTGATTTGACGAATGGTGGAGAAATCTGCGCTTACTGTCTTGTTAATCTGGAATTTGAATGAAAGATCTGCATCTAGATGCACACCTAGACGTTTAATGCCTGTTTTACAATAACATGTTAACAATTCCCTAGATTCAATAGGTATCCAACGCATTTATTTACAGTTACGATTTTTTTTTGTATTTACTCCCTGGTATAAACGATATGTAGACAAATAATTGTATCCCCAGTGCTTTTGATTGAAAATATGTTTTATATGTTATTTTATTAATTATTAACTAACCAAATTAGTAAAGGTTGGTTTTTTTCGAACGAGAACGATTTTAATAATCCTCAAAAAGAAATGATTTCGTAATTTACCTGCCTCAAATTTTCAGGTAAAACGAATTAATAAAAGAACCATTGCAGTCTTACAAATAACGTTCACTTATATTGTTCTCAATGCTCGTGCTATATTGTGTAAGTAAATTTTTAATAATGCGATATTTGATGTACAGTAGGAATATCTTATATTATGTTCAACATAATACCCGCCAGACCTGTTGTGTCTAGCTGTTAGTAAAATATGAAAGGGATGAAGACTGTTTTTCCTCAGAACCTTTATTGCGCGGCGAGGAAAAGGAGCCAAGCCACTTTTCTACAGAATGCGAAGAGCGCTTTTTTAGATGGGGCGTTTCACTTTTATTTCTATATTTCCCAGCAACATTTCCCGAGAATATTTCCTAATATTTCCAGTAGCCTTCGCGGAAACCCTCGGTATATTGCATTTGGTAGCAGACCAGTCAGTTTCCGTGTAAGGTTTGTTATTATTATTGTCTTTCATTCTTTCTATTTGAAGGTGTAATAAGGCTTATGAGCTATCTTTTTTCACGGAGGAAACTTAGCAGATGCGATCACGTCTCGTTTTCAAAATCATATGTAAATATTGGGTATTATTTATGACTATATTATTTGTGGCTAACCTTATATATATAGTTTATCTTATGGCCAAAATTGAAAATTTATTTCACTGGAATAAGGAATATAATGGCTTTAAAAATATAAATTCATATAGATCAAATAACGTCGATTCTGTTTATAAAACTTTAATTATATATAATTATACGTAGAATTCATAAATCGTTATTTAAAAGTGAATAAAAAATCCGCTCATCAAAACACCTTGTTATGTTGGTGCCATTTGGAACATCTGACGTCACGTCAGCATTCTGTTTTTGGATTAGAATGAAAAATTTTAATTTTCGATTTTGTTTTGTATTTTAAATACGCTTTTTTTAGTTTTGGCGAAATTTTAACTTAATTTGGATGACTTTAAGCTCTATAATTGTTTTTTAATATAAAATAATATTATTAATGAAAGAAATTAGAGTATTCATGATCAAACCAGTTATAATAATGTTAATGGTCAATACTATTATAATTTTTTGAGTTAAAGATTCTAAAAACGTACTTAATTTAATTACTTATGTTTATTTATGGTTTACCAAGAATAGAATATATAATTTTGTACGGTAAAGCTCATCCTTGTTTTTATATTTTACATTCTAACCTCAAAACTGATAAAAACCCACCGGCCATAGATTTGGAGCGTTTTGGCGAGCTTTTTAACCATGAAAACTAACTTCAGAAAAAATTCGAAATATACTCGAAATATAGTGTTTAAGCTTGCAAGTCGTTAATAATAAGAAAATAAATAAATAAATTGGACTGGAGTTCCTAATTGTAGGAATCTGCTCCCATATTTCTGCCTATATTAATACTTGTCTCTTTTGGTTTTCAATTATTGAAGAGAGATTTTTTGAGTTCCTAGTCATATCAAGTTCCCATTCCTCTCCTCATATAAAATTATTATATTGGTGGCTAAAATTTTGCCATGTAAAAATACTGTTGATTGTCTTTGTAATTGAGCGTTTTCACAAAGAGAAATTACTAACAAATCAATATATTTACCTGCACTTTGTGCACGAGACAATGATGAATTTTCACAAGGCGAGATAACTAGGTAGGTTCTTATATGTTATTCATATTCAAAATTAAGTTTTATATGGAAAAGGTCGCGCACCCGTTCCTCTTAAGTAGTATTTAAAGAAATGCTGTGATTTTTTTTTATCTATAACATCTTTAATAACAGAATCTCACGTCTTATATATATATTTCCGAGCATACCTTGCGATTTGTTTTTATCAAGGGAATTTCAAATAATTAGTCTTTTCCATCAAGATCTCTGCATAGAGATTATCTGAAAAAATAATGTATGTTTTTTTAAGTGCATACAAACTGCAAGTTTTCAAGAGAAGCTTGTAATGCTTACATATAAATACTGAATGCAGAGAATTAACGCATTAATTAGAAACCCTTTTTTCATTCCACAGTGACAAAAAAACAAACCTATTCAAAAAAAATATTGTGCCCGCTGGTGGTCATGGAAAACAACGGCTACCTAGAATCAGCAGCTTTCCTCGTCAAGGCACTTATTAGCAAGACCTTGAAAGGTGAATTAATTATTATTAGAGCTAACGAATTATTGCTAAATAGATACAGAAATACCTTTTCCCAGGCGGCTGGCATGAATCTCGATGCTAATTTGTGTTTCTGATTAAATCTCAAGGATTTAGTTACGCAATCGCCGCTCGTAAAATATTTACATGTCTTTTTCATAACGCTCTTAAAAAGTAGCAATCATTATAATTTTTTAAATATATTTTTTTTTATATTACACTCCTCACAGGAGGTCCTGAGTAAATTAATTTCCCTCAGGGCTTATGTCATCGTTGTGGATGTTGCGTGGAAGGTTTTTTTAAGGAAAGTAAGAGACATTTCTGGTAAGGAAAAGGGTATGAAGTATGAGTAGGAATCTGGGGGGAGCAGGGTGTACAGGACTGACGGACGTATTAATCCATCCCTTCTACGGCGGTGCAAGGCGATGGGTCGAGAGAACCCGGCTGGACAGTTCAAGAGATCTCTCTCAAACAGCCTCTCGATTCGGCATTCCCCGCCAAGACCTGGACAAATCTCACCCCATGAAGCCGAGCACCCCTGCTAACTCACCAAATGTAGCGAACCACTTGGTGTGATCTATGGCGGTGGTGTTGGTTAATCCAATTAATGGCTCCCTGGGCGGTGGTACCCAAACCCATCCTTCTAATTATAGTCACGTTAAATGATGAATTTGTATTTCTTCTTAGTCCTACTTTTATAAAACAAAACAACAGATTGTTTGATATGTTTTCAGGTTTTCAACGCCAAAAGCAATTTTTTAAATTGTTTTTGTGACATTATGCCGTGTTGCGCTTCCTCCTCCTGTAATCAATCATTCGGACAGTGTTGCAGTGTCCATCATCTGCCCTAATCTGAACATCTGCCTGATGATGGACATCCTAACGCTGTTCGAAATGTTGGCTATAGGAGGACGAAGCGCAAGACGGTGTACAAAAACAATTTTTAAAAAAGTAAAAAAATTGTGTCCTCACGTCTGTGCTCCAAAGATTGAAATCCGTTTGTTAAGATAGGCAAACCTATCAAACGGACCGCCCGTTTCTGCACACAGGCAAGGTTTTTTTCCAGATATTTTGAGGCTCCCGACCAGAGGTGGCTGCCAAATTCTATAGTGGGGTGCGCTTGCCATTTGTACAGGGTCAGCAGTTGTATACTATTAAAATATCTGCGGGCTCTGTACAATACGCCCAGCATCTGAGAGGCTAACTTTACTCCGGCTTCGATGAAACATAATCTGTGGAAGGAAGTGACTTACGTAGAAATGTGGAAGGTAACACGTAGTAAACGGCGAGAATGATTTTTTTTTGTATATAAATATAATAAAATCTCGGGTTCAATGTGTTTTCGAACATGTTGTAACTTGGCGCTTGTGAGATGAATTCATATTATTTAAATAAAAACTTGTAGTAACTTGACCAATGAGTTTACATAATTTTCGAGAGACACCGACGCAATATATTATTAGTATTCATAAAGGAAGGTCGCAAAACAGGCAGGCACGAGTTCTAAATAATATACTCAAATAATGTATACGCAGCGAGTGTGGTGACAATTTATTATTCACAGTCCCGTCTTATCAAATCTATTAATCTTTAGACAACTGCCTCATTACTTTGTTTAATAGTAACAGCATAGAATAGTAGCTATTCTGATGATAATTTTAATTAAAAACTCATTAATTAATTCTTAAGAAAATTAAAAATAATAATTAATTTTTAATTTTTATATAGCGCCATTTAGTGATTCATCAATTCAATGACGCCAAATCTTTGATCCAATAATGAGATTGTTAAGTTCTGTGGCAGCATTTTGTTATAAATATTACAACGCAAATAATACATAGATATGTCGCAACACGCAAGAGAAAGAAACCAAAATAGGGGGTGCATTAATTTTTTTTTATGTGACACCTCACAAGAGCGCCTTTCTGTGTACAGAGCACATACAGGGGAACTATATCGCTACCCAGTTGGGCAACGTTGTGAGGCAGGTTAAAGATGAGGCTGTAGGAAGGGATTTGTTAAATGCGGGCCTTGAAAAGGCGATACAACCCGTTCTCATGAAGTCAACGTCAACAGTGAAATGATGTTCCGCTCGTGTCCGTTAAGTTTCACGCACGTGCACCTGAAGTAGGCTGGTGAGAAAATGAGTATCATGTGACCTTTGCCTCCACCCGTCGAAATGGTACGTTAGGGCAAATCTATTAATTCTGACATCAGTGATAAATACATTTTTTCACATGATACTGCACAAAAGCTCGAAGTGCACGGAGTCAGTGGAACTATGGCATCCCTCGGGAATGTTTTGAGATTGAAAGATATAGGGGAACAAAGGTATAGTAAAAGGGGAATATTATCAAATAGGCACCTGTCTATTCGGATTGAGCCACTTAAAATTTATTTCATATGCTACTTTTACATCTTACGTAATTTCCATCGACTTAAGAAAATGTACGATGTTCTCTCAGTATGGAGATACTGAGAGAATAAATAAATAAAAAAATCTCAATCATAATACGAAATGATTTTTTTTAACTCCACGCGAGTTTAGAACACCCAACAGGAGGCCCTGAGGGAAATTATTCTCCTCAATGACTATATCATCTTTGGGGATGCTGTATGGAGGATCTTTTGGAGGATAGGAGGGATAGATAGGATAGGAGGAAAGAAACACAGAGGGCGGTAGATCATTCCACAGGCGAGCTGTTGAACATAAGAACGAGCCGTAGAAACGACCCGTTCTCATGTGACAAATGTCGACTGTGTGTAAATGTTGGGCGCACGTTTGTTCTCTGGTTTTAAAGGCAATAAACATATGTATTTTTAGGTGAATAAAATAACAGTCCTAACTGCTCCGAATCGTCCGGAGTGAGACTATAGCATCCCCAATTGGCGTGTGTTGTGAGGCTGAAAGTAGTAGAAGGTGAAGGCGACGGGGCAGGGGAAGGTGGATACTCAGACCTGGTCACCAAACATTAGTCACCAAGTCATTTCAAGCACGGTGATCTATCACCAGGGCGATATTGAGTGTCTTCCACTCTAAAACGTGCCGCAAATATGAAGAAAAAAAATGTTATTGTGAAATAACACACATTATTTGCGCACGCCGTGATTTGAACCCACAACCTCTCCTTTCGTAGTCGACCATGGAGGCCTTCATTCATAGACTGAAACAAGGTAAACCTGATTGTATACGAGACGACTACAGAGTGAAAAGGGTTCAGATAATATGCGAGACAGAGTCGAGGGAGAACAAGATAGAGTTGAAACATAAAATAAACTGATAATATCTGTGTAATTATAATAGGCAAAAGATGTACATATGTTAATGTGATATATTTTATGTTCATGGAGATTATGGTAATAACAGGTCTCACGGCTACAAGGAAACCTAAATAGGTATGAAATAGAGTCAATAGAAGACACACCTTTCTACTAACTTCTACCCACGTTACTGTGTATTTACATAATACAATTAAAGTTAATATGAGCCATTACTATTTCTATTAAAAAGCATACGAACGCGTTTGCTATTAAAAGAAACCGAGGATTAGTTAATTTGGTATGTTTTTGAAATAGGTGAATTTTTATATTATCTCCAAAATGGAAGCATATCATTTCCCTCGGGGGCCCATGTCATCTGCGAAGTTGCTGTTTGGGGGGTTTTTAAGGGAAAATGAAGGAGTGAACGTATGTCTTGAAGAGACCCATATCGCAATAGGGAGATAACACAAAGCAAATCAAAATAGTAAATCATTCCACAGCCAAGCTGTTGCACATACGAGTCGTAAAAACGAACTGTTCCCACGTGGAAAATTCAAGCGTGTATAAATATCGGGCGCACGTTTGGAGTGTTTCCGCGACTCGAAGCGGTGCCTAATTAGATGTGCGTAGGTATATAGCAGTGCGGTGTGCCAGCTGACAATAAAGTGGTTTTGTTATAAACATGATGAAAAGTTTTCAAAAAGGTCCTCAGCTCGATTTAATGGAAATAAATACATATGGTATAAATAACAAATTAGTTTTCCCTAAACCTGAATAAATATTATGCACAATATCCGGAAACAAGTGGTACATGCAGGAAACCGGCAAAACCACGTAACATAGAGAACTTATAGCATAAAAATCATATTTTGTTCAATCCGACCAATTCAGGTTTTTTCGAGGTTTTTGGAGATTGGTTCACGAAACAACGTATTTAAAAAAAAAACAATAAACTGGTGATATTAACCCCGTAGAAACCGTTGTTTTTTTTATTTGATCTAAAAAATTCCAACTTCGGACTCGATTTACTCAAAAACGAAAGCTCTAATCAAAAAATTGTGATTTGACATATATTCAACAGTTCCAGCTTGTACCAAGAGATTCTGGTATCATATACCATGTATATGATATCCAAATATTAAATTCTTCCTATTATTGATGAAATATATTACAAGAATAAAACTTTTTTAATCGACATTTTTTTCTTCATTAAAACACACAAATTTAATAGATATTCATATGATTTTAATCAAAATGGTTTATTGGGGAACTATGCAAATTTCATTTCCATAACTTCTGCGCTCTGCGTACAACTCCCCAGGGTCCTCAGGCCATGATTTAAATAAGATTTTAGTTGGCGTGTACCAACGTTGTAAAAATATTAATTGAATCCGGTACTAAGTATAAGTACTGGCTAATTAGCTTGTGGAGATAATGTGTATTATTTGAAATAATAAATTAAATGAGATCTCGATTTCCGCGTGACACGAAAACAATGCATTTGCCACAGTTTTTTTTTCTAAAAATTGAATTTTGACATACTTTTTGATAGGGATGCTGAAAGGGGTTTATTGGAAAGTTTAAAATCCTCCTAGGTCATAGACAAAAATTTAATCGAATTTATGCTTTCACACCCATTCAAATTTATTTTTCTTCATCAAAAAACACATATTTTTTCGTTTGTTTTATCAACTGAATTCTTTAGATGTATTTCACAGTACTGCAGGTAATTTTTTGTAATCCATAATAGTTGTAAAATCCATTGAGTTATACGTATGGAGTAAACATCAGCGGCCGAAATATTGGCAACAACATGGAGCCAATTGGTATGATAGAGATGATTCAGTCGATTACAAGCGCTCGCCTGGTATGGTGGATATCCAATGATAACTGCGAAATGCCTACATGACTGGACATGTCGTGGAAAAAGCAATGGTGTAACCTTTCATCGGTTTTACCATAATCAATATCAATAAATGAAGGCACGCCGGCTCCTCAAATATTCCGAGCCGCGGCGGAAATATTTCTCAATAATCTTATTAAAAAAAAAGTTCGTTAAGTTCGTTCGAGGTCGGAAGGATTTGGACAGCTGCTTCACTCCCCTTCCGACTTCACCCCCGTTAACAACATTTTACACTAATTTTGCAAGTGACGTAGACTCTATTCATATACCTCAATTGTATAATCCAATATGGTTAGTTTGAGGTGATTTTTCACAAAAACAGCGCTATACAAATCATCAGATTATTATTTGTTATATTAAGATGAAATTAATTCGTTTCATTTCCACTGGTTCCTTTTACCATTGCTCCAAATAGTACGACCAATCGAGACGTTTGTCATGAATTATTATTTCAATTGTAATACGTATTGCCATTACAATAAATTCAGATATTACATTTGACGTTCGTATAAACGCTCCGAAGGTGAAGTTATACGAAGGCAATTATTCACTCGAAAGTGCCTTCAGATAATAATTACAATAGCTCATTAGAGAATAATTGGAACGGGCTCGGCAATATATCGCTTCATGTGACTATTCTAATGAACCTACGGCTTCATCATAATAAAGGCAAATCACATACGAGTACTATTTCATTCCTTACTATTTATTTTGAAAACATGAATTGAAATTTTAATATAAACATTTCATCTTGATTCTTAAAATACGCTTTGGCAAACAACGCCAAGTGACGTGCAACAACTTATTTTATTATCACTATTTGATTTTTCCAGAGCAACAGTATCCCAATACTACTTCTAATTTAAACACGTATTTCGTTAAAGCCTGTTGTTGTTTTTATAACTACGACCACTACTTTTTACAACTCGACGACCTCCATGACCGAGGGGTAAGGCTCTCGACTACGAATTCGAAGGTCGCGGTTTCAAATCCCGGCGTGCGTAAGTAAATTTTATTTTATTAATTTGTGCTGTTCCACAATTAATTAATTTAAAAATATTATGTAGTATATTTTCGCACGTTCTCCAGAGTGGAAGATACTTTCAGTATCGCCTTGGTGAAAGACCACCATTTAGAATTGAAACTTTCCTTGAAATAGATCTTAGCCGTGTTTGGTGACCAGATCTGAATAGCCAGGTATTGCCCCATCTTCCTCTTCCTCTTCTCCTTCCCTTCCCCAATACCTTCAGCCTAATAACATTCCCCAATTGGAAATGCCATAGTCTCACAGGCTCCAGACACTTGGGAGAAGTTGGGACTCGTGTGCAGTATTTATATTTAAAAAAACATGGAGTACAATCAAAAACTTCAAAATACAAAAAAAACCAGTTTAAAGTAGTTTATTCACCTGGGAGTGAAGGTTAGGAATTTAACTCTGAGGCTCTGAATTATAAATAAATAAAAACATATAAGTAAGCATGTACATATTAATAGTTTTTGTGTTTAATTTATAGAACTCCACTTAATTTTTTTGTTTTGTTTTTAAGTTTAGGGTAAATCCAATTTAACAAAGTTATTATTAAGTTCTGCAAGCATTTTTAGTTTTTATTATTGAGACTGCTGTTTTGGCGTTCAGGGCCTTCAAACTGCGGTTAGTTCACACAATTGAGGATGCCATAGCCTCACTGGGCTCCAGACGGATGGGAACATTTGGGATTCGTGTGCGGTATTCATAAAAAAAATAAATATAAAAAAAGACTAATTTATTTATTAAATAAAAGACACATTCCGTTATTGCGCTTTTATTTTTGACCGTGACCGTGACCCTGTTATGGCTATCTTCAGAGTGGTGCAGATAATTCTTAAACTACGGTTTATATACAATTTTGGGTATCAGGGGTAACAAACCATGATTTGACATAGATTGTATTGTTCAGTATTATGATTTTACAAATCGTGACTTATATGGTACTTTTAAATTTATTCATAATATTACTTTATATAACATTCTGATTTCTATAATCATTTTTAAGATAGGTTACAGTTGTCATGGATACCTATCGTGTGCTGATGATGCTGTGATGATTGCTATGGAAGATCTACAATCTCTCGTATCTAGGATGAACGAAGTATGTATGAAGAATGAGCTAATTATGAATGCAAGTAAGTCTAAAGTCATGGTGAAAGAGAGAGTACGAAAACACTGTGCAATATAGTTGTAAATGGTGAATACTTGGAGCAGGTGGATGAGTTTGTATATTTGGGAAGTATGTTTACGAGAGATGGAAAGACTGATAGGGATATTGAAAGAAGGGTGAATGCAGGAAACTCCATTAACGAAGAACTGAACGCGGTTGGCGCAAACAAAAAGTTGTCCAAAGAAGCGAAACTAGCAGTCCACAATGGAGTGCTGATATCAACCCTGATGTATGGCAGTGTGGCATAGAACTGGCAGAAGAAGGATGAAAGTAGACTGAATGCTGTAGAAATGAGATCTCTGAGACGAATGTGCGGTAAGATCATGTATGATCGTGTGAAAAATGTTGAGATTCGTAAAGAATGCAAGGCTGATGTATGCGTAGTGAGCAAGATCAAGAAAGGGACGCTTAGATGGTTTGGGCATCTAGAGCGAATGAAAGAAGAGAGGAGTGTAAGGAGAATATATGACGCGAATGTGAATGGAAGAAGAAGCCGGGGACGTCTGAGGAAGACATGGCACGGTCAAGTGAATCAAATACTTGAGTCGGGCCATGTCAGAAGTCGGAATAACAGAAGAGAATGTATGAGGCGTTGTATGAATGTGAATGAAGCAAGAAGTGTATGCCAAGATCGAGTTGTTTGGCGGTCCGTGATCTCTGCCTACTCCTGCGGAGAAACAGCGTGATATTTCATAAAAAAATTGTGAATATTTAAAATATTAAAATAATCTAGTGTAATATTTGCAATTCTCAGTACGACCTTGATTAGCTAGGTATTTCTCCAAATCTTTACATTCCCTATCTAATTCTACATTTACCTCGTTCATATTTTTTTATTTTGATTTTGATATGATTGATATACAGAGTTCTTTAACGAAAAGTTTTCTGACTCTAGAATAATTAAAAATGATTACCTTATGAATCTATTTTTGTTGGTGCTAAGTGGATGACGGTGGTGAGTGGATTAATTTACCTTAATAACTATACTGAAACTTTAGGGGCAGGATTTCACTCCTTAGAGAGGATCGATTTTGTTTTTTTTTGTATTTAAATATTTCGTTCTCGCTGTACTTAGCGAGCGCGTTTATTGAAGGGTTTTCACGACCGCCTAAATCGGCATAAAACTTTTCAGAATGTGTTACTATGAGGTCCTTTATCAGAGGTATATTTGTGTCATTGTGTACGGTGTGTTCAAAAGAAATGGCGAATTTCGAATTTTTTCGAAAAGTATTTATTTATTCATCAATATCCATTTTCCCCCTTCAAAGTAATCCCCCTCAGATATAATGCACTTATGCTAGCGCTTCTTCCAATCCTCGAAGCACTTCTGGAATGCGCTTTTCGGTATGGCCATCAGCTCGTTCTCGATTCTGACTTTATCTTATCAATTGTGACAAAACGCTTTCCTTTCATTAGTATCTTAAGTTTCGGGAATAGGAAAAATTTGCAGGGAGCCAAATCTGGTGAATACGGTGGTTGAGGCATGATTACGGTGTTGTTTTTGGCCAAATAATCGAAAGAACGATACTAATGCGACGTTGCTTTTGCTCAAAATTTATCAATTTCGGAACAAATTTCGCTGCCACACGTTTCATGCCCAAAACATCCGAGAAAATTGCATGGCATGAGCAGATTGATATGCAACTTCTCTAATAGTGATTCGATAATTTTACAAAACCATTTTCTTCACTGTTTCGATGTTTTCTTTATTTGTTGACGTGATTAACTTCAGGACGCTCATCGTCATTAACATCTTCTCGGCCTTCTTTAAACCGCTTGTACCACTTATAAACACTTTTTTGAGACAAAGTAGACTTGCCGAATGCCACAGTTAACATTTTAAGTACGTTGGAGCACTTTATTCCATTTTAACGCAAAATTTAATACATATTCTGCGAAACGTAATTCTATAAAAAACGTGACTAACCTTTCCAGTTGTCAAAAACAAACCACTAATCCAAAATGGCTGATAATGCTAACATATAATAGACATATGTGTACCAACATAAGAAAAAAAATTGATAATCGAATGTACACCCGCGAAAATTCAAAATTTACCTTTTCTTTTGAACACACGTATAGTGTTATCCCTGAGCGCATTCAATGTTAATCGAATAGCTTTGTTTTGAAGGGTTTGTAGTTTGTTAATGTGTTTGTGAGCTGCTTAAGTAAAGCCCGTCCTTATCGTTATCTTGTAAAGGGGTAATATCGTTAATATTACATCGCAATGTGTTTATTTGTAGAATTCGTGTTTGCTTTTATGTGCACATGTAATAAAGGTAGCAATGAATGTTTTAAAAGTTTAAAAAAAAGTCTATATATGGCTGATAGTGTAGAGTTTTTAATATTTCACGTCGGGATTTGAAAACAAAAACTTTGTAAGCATAAAAATATTCACATTGTATTATTTTTTTTTGGTGGAAAATCTGATTAAAGTCACTACACTATACTGGTCTTACAACACAAAATGGTAGTTACAACAATGTATTTATTGCTCTGGTAACAACGTGATTTATATCGGTCTATTACCCTGCAAAAGTGTAATCAATTAAAAACCTTTGATAATATAATTATTACCTGCTGCGTGCAAATTTATTAGTCTTTAGAGAAAATAAATCTCTTAAAATTGCAATCTCGGTTTCGAATTTAAAAATAAATTGCCACTTACCAAAACATCACGGCATAATTTTATATTTCTTTTCTGACGGATTTAACCATTAATTATTACTGAAAAGTTTTTTTGCAAAGTGGGAACATAACATGCCATTTAACGTGAATAAATGAGGAAAATTCCCCACAATTAGGATTTTTTACGTTTCTTCTAAGATTATCTAATTTTCTCTCTTCTCAATTAAGCAAATTTTATACAAATTATAAAAGAGAAGAGAGGTTTATGGGTCAGTCAAAAGTCATAAACCTATTGAACTCGTTAGACGAAGTACGTGAGGCTTGTTGGTTAGTTGACAAACGCATATCCATTAAAAAAATCAATACTGTGTAAGCTTTATAATTGCCGAGGCTTTTCGCATTAAAAACTTACTTATCGTGTCCGAGACACCCCTCATGTATTACAAAAAATCTGTAATAAACTAAACACTGCTTTCTCATCAGCGACTTTAAATATTTTCAATGATTTTTTTTTCAATTGTGTCAAATCTGCTATTTGGACAAGCTTTCAATTATTACAATAACTTGTAAATGAATTTGAAATTATTTTTATTCACCACTTTATTAATAGATATGTACAAGTTTTAAAAGCGATGCTTTCTTCATCAGGAATATATAGAATGCTAAAAAATAATAATGTCAAGTATAGACAAATGATAAACATAATCAATTAAAATAAGAGTTTGTAAAAAAAACATATTGTCAAAACTTAATTTATTGTATAAATGTGTTGTTTGCAAGCACATAAAACGATAAAAAAGGCCAACCCTAATTTTTTGGTACGTTTTTTTCCAAGAAGATGCAGGGTAGGAAAAGTGTGGAAAGAGGGGGAGGTGAGAATTTTTTCAAAATTAGCTCCTCATAAAAAAAGTAACATTTTGATAGTGTTATTAGTCTGATATCATGTGATATAGAATGTTTCTTCCACTTTCGCAAGTATAACTTAAGGCTATGTTTCAGCACGATGGGGCACAAAAGTTGTTTTTGATGAAGTATTTATCACAAAATAATTATGATCTAAACAAAAAATATCTTCTTTTAAATCCTGCCTCGTGAAAATGTGTTAGAATGTTTGAAATAATTGCGTTAAAAATATTTACAAAACCTCAAAATATTATTTAAAGTTCGCATGTATCCTTAAATTTATAATACCTAACTTTTAATCGCAGAAGGAAGAAGAGCCAAACGTAAAATATGGATCATTAAATGACAATCATGACATCATATTTATTTGATTTCAAATTGAATGGTAATATGCAATATCTAATAGTGAAAGAAACACAGAGCGTATGTATATTAGTTATATTTGATAGACTATCTCCGTCTACTAATCAAAAGGTTGTTATGATGATGGGTAAGATGGGATGGAGGAAGGTCGGGTAGGAGAAAATGCACCATGGTGGGTGTCAGGGTTTACATTTGGTGGATGAGATGGAGGTCGGGAGCAATTAAGAGGCGGAGATAAGGATAACAGCGCGACTTACCCGGTGATGGTATCTCAGACGAGTCTCAGCGTCGTCCAGACAATAGATAGCTCAGATTTCGGTACAGCAGGAGGTTTCCTTTCTCTCAGGGTCATATGAGTCGACCGCAGTCTTATAATTGGAGGAGAGGCGATTTTATTCTACTTTAAATGAAGAGATAGAGTACTTTCAGTTCAGAATTTATTGTGAAGTGAACATAGACATTGCAGGTTATGTACAGTTGTACGCCAAGTAGATAGCTCTTATTCGGACATAGAGTTAAACTACTTCTCTCTCTCTCTCTCTCTCTCTCTGATGAAATTCTAGACCGGGCTAATTAATTATGGCAATCACGAGTACAACACATAAAAGAGGGAAGGTTTGGGACAGCTTACATTTAAATATTGGTACAGGGACGCCATGGCTGGGGTTGCCTGCGTGGGCTGCGTACGTGATCACAAGCGTCAGACATCTCTACACTGAGTTTACGTTGATAATAACAAGTCACCATCTTTGGTGTTTTAAAGTAAAATGGGAACGATCAGCTAGGGGTTTCAAACCCGCATGAGATTAACGTTGCCAATCGGACTTGGATGATGAAAAAATGGCTCAAGCCGCGGACTCTTACAGAGCACGCAGGTATCAGCTTGCTGGTCCGGCTAGAAGTGAGGGGGGGCTTGCGAGTCGCTTTGCGTTATCCTGTTCTATATGGTCGGTAATGATTGTTTAGCCCTCATTGGTTGATTACAAGCGGGAAATTATTGTGATTTCTGGAGGGTCGTTTCGTAATTGGATGCCCAGCTATTTCCTTGTGACAAGAAGCTAGAATTAACCTAGGGTCACTCTTTTGTTACGCAACAAGGTGTTACATCATTCGGCGACAATGGTTTCTATTCAATTCCGCATGGTGTACACTTAAATTGTGTATCATCTCTTCAGTATTTATAACTATAAATTACTTGTAAAAAGTTTTCTTTGGTTTAATCTTCGAATGTTTTATGCCATCTATTTCCTGGGTTTTCAGTACAAGAAAGTAAAATTAAAGCCATTTAATTAAATGGCACGCCTGTGGGGCAGGAGGGGTGGATGGGGCAAATTGATGGTGGGGGTAACATTTAATTGGACTTAAGTTAAATTTAACGTGTAAGAAACGTATTTCCAGGCAAGTGGGTTTATTAGCGTTGAATGCTCCACTAAACTAGTGGTTCTCAAGTCATCTGAAACTGGGTCGAGGGTGTAAATAAAGATTTCTGATGATACTTAAGTATGTATTTAAAGTTAACGACAAACAAACAGTTTGGTGTCGGAGCGGGGGTTTTTTTAATCAGATTCAAACAGATCTGGCCTAACGATGCCTAGGGAATTGATGAAAAACACGAGAACATTGAGGTTCCATTGGACCGTCGATTACGAGCTCTGGTAAAGAAAAGACGAATCCACACCATCCCACATCCCACAATGATAGCAAAATAATTCTCAAAACGTGCATGTTCAATTTGTATCAGTTGCAAGTACTTTTCCGTCTTACTATATATGTCCAGAAATACCAATAACACCATTGGATTATTTTAGTTGTTCTTCTGGGTAATACTTCATCTCTGATCAGCTCGGTTTGACAACTCCTGCGTTCTGCACAGCAATAGCAGTCGTTGGGATTCTCGGTATTAATCCCTTGACAATTATTTTTTACATGTCCATTATATTCTTATATTCATAATGTTGGCGAAAATAGTTGGCGAAAAACTTAAGCAAAACGAATTTCCTCGATTTTACGAAGGTAAAATCAGTCTATGAATATACTATCCGTCTATCCAACTCACACTTTTAAACAAAGGCTGGGAATCATACAAAATAAACACATACAAAAAAAAATAAACACAATAAATACTTTATCAATTTGACAAAGTGGAGAAAAATAATATTAAAAGATTTAGTTAGCATAATCTTGTAATAAATGAATTAAAATTTATTTGTATTCACCGCTTTATTAATATACATATATCTACATGTTTCGAAAACGTTGCTTTCTTCAAAAGGAATATTTATAATACTAAAATATAATAATTTCAAATTATAGACAAACGATACAATATGAAATATAATCTAAGAATAAATAAATTATGAACATAAACAAAAAAATAGGTAACTAATTAATGAAAACGTATTATAAAACATTGAATAACAAATTTATATTAGAAATAAAAAATAAAATGAAACAGCAATTTATTTTTATTATTAATATTAATATGATAATAAATTCGAGATATAGTTATTTAAAAAAAAATAGTTGATTATTAATTAAATTTAAATCACTATTAACGCTTTTCCTGATTTCTAAAATTTCAAATGTGTTTAATTGTAAACCGGTTGTAATTGTATGTAATATTTTTAAACCTTTATTTATACCAAAATAATGATTAGTTTCTAAAATATGATTTGCAAATTCAGAATAATGGTTATTATTTAAACACCTTAGGTGTTAGTTAACTCTGATATTGAAATTTCTACAAGTCTTTCCTATGTAAAAATAATTGCAATCGTTAAAAATTAATTCATATTTCACGAGTACAAGATTTGCTGTTTGCTTAATTGTAACCGTACTCCAATGCGCAGTGGCTGTTTTCATAATGGGTGTTGTTGGGTGGATGGAAGGGGTGTGCCTGGGGGGGATTATGTAATCAATCTCACATGGCTGCTTATTACGTTACCTTAACAGAGCTATCGTTTGCCAAATGTGGACGTATTTAAGTATTCAAGGGGGATATCTTTAAGATTATCTAAGCAAACATAAACCTCGTAATCTCTCATCTTGAGTAACCTCAATTTTGCGTTGAAAGGGAGACAGAATTGAGTAACAACCAAATAGTCGACCTTAGTGACTGAATGGTAAACCTGTGCATTTGATATTCCATCTAGAAATCGTGTTATAATATAAACATCAAAAATTATTTTGAACCACTTCAATTTAATATACAACGATCGACCGGTTTCGGAAGTATCCTCCCATCGTCAGGACTATATTCAGACTACATTAAGATAAAGATAATGACAAACATATGTGAATATTTAGGTGTTGGAATGGGAGCCGACCATAGGGGAAGGATGATGAAGGAAGGGTGTTTCCGAAACCGGTCGATCTTACATTCACCCTGAAATGTCATAGTGTTTTGATGCCGACTTTTAACTATTAATAAAAATGTATACATTTGTGAGAAGTAGTGTTCTCTTACGCGGTGATAAAAGTTCCTTTCCATACGCTAATGAATAATTATATCCTTAAATTTGATTGCTATACGTCTGAATACTTCTCCGAGAAATATTTAATTATATTTTAATTTATTTAAAATTACTAAAAGTAATTAAAAAAAAAATACACAGGGTATCATCTTTGGGGATGCTGTGTGGGGTGTCTTTTAGAGGATAGGAAGGAGTGAACCTGGGTCTTGAAGAGATCCATGTTGTAGGAGGGACGAAACACATAGGCCGGCAGATCATTCCACAGCAGAGCTGTTAAACACAACAACGAGTGATAGAAACGACCCGTTCTCATGTGACAAATTTTAACCATGTGCAAATGTTGGGCACGCGTTTGGCGACTGTGCACCCGTGCCAAAGGGACGAAATTACGCTATAGAGCATCTTCCATTAAAATACCGTTAGAAAAAGGAATGCATTCCCACCTGACGTCTGTGCTCCAAAAATTGCAATCCGTTTGTTAAGATAAGCGAATCTATCAAACGGACCGCCCGTTTCTGCACAGTCAAGGGTTTTTTTCAGATATTTTAGGGGCTCCCGACCAGAGGTGACTGCCGAATTCTACAGTGAGCACACTTGCAATTTGTATAGGGTCAGCAGTTGTGTACTATTAAAGTATCAGGGATTTCGATACAGTATGGCCAGCTTCTGAGAGGCTAACTTTACTCTGGCTTCGATGGAGCCCCTCCCCATTCCTGAGCTGGTTACTTAAGGTTACAGCTTAGAT
This sequence comes from Halesus radiatus, assembly GCA_022606495.2. Lineage (NCBI taxonomy): Eukaryota > Metazoa > Arthropoda > Insecta > Trichoptera > Limnephilidae > Halesus > Halesus radiatus. The sequence continues at coordinate 152,926 of JAHDVE020010163.1, forward strand.
TGTCATATATATCATCTCAATATCATTAGAAATCATAATACTAATAAATAATTATAAATACTATATACATAATCGGAAACATACAGTTTTATTCCTCAAAGATTCCGAAATAAATTAATTATCTGAAGTAATGAAATATTTGAGACAAACATCTTCTGTAAACACAAATGAAGCACGTTAGCAGAGATAAAAGATTTCTTTTCACACCCACGCTCCCATTTTACAATCTTATTTGGGAGTAAATTGGCCTCCGGTTTTCCAAGTACCTAATACAAAAAGAGACATTGATGACAGAACATTTGTTTGAAGTATGTAATAAGAACGTGTAATTCAGGGCTGTGCTGTCACTGAGCTGCCAAATGACTCGAACATTCGAAACTTTTGTTAATCCGAAGCTACAAAGTATTTGGAAAAACGTAAGTTATTTTTATGGATGGAAAATTCGATTGCACACTACTCACTTTACCGTTTTATTTGGTTGCAATTTTTTTTCAATATGCAAAAAAAACACATGCGCCAAATTACAAAAATTGTTTATTGATTTCGTTGCGGGCAACTCGACTTTTTGTTCACCATTTTTTGCATTATATTAATTTCTCCGCACCACTAGTCACGGCGGACTTTTGCAGTCCGATGGGTAGAAAAACTAGATGAATATAACTTAATTTTTGGTGGATACATTTGTTCAAGGAATCCTCAGAATTCATAACATCTCGAGGGTGTAATTTAGCTTTTTTAAGCATACTTTATAATAATAATAATAAGACTTAATTTGTATAGCACAGTTTTGTGAAACCCTGCTGCGGTGTACACTGTACGCACTACTTATAATAACTGCCGGAGTGCTAAGTCTTATTTGTTTTGGCGTATCGACATTCAAAGATGTTTGTGTGGGAGCAAGTCGAGGCAGCCGTCTTTAACTATTTAAGTAAATAATTATTTCTCATACATCAATGTTAAAATAATAAGACAGGGAATTTGTGATAATTTAGCGTTGCTATGCCAAAGTTACAACTAATTAATTCAAGAACTATGGCAATGGCGCTATCGTTGGGGGGAATGGTGCCCAGAAGTTGTACTAGCTTAGAATGAAATCAGCTGTTTGAGTAAACGTTAAATTATAATTTTTTTTAATCAGCCTTATACAGTTGACGAAGAGGTAACTCCCAGTTTGACAACGTGACTGTTCCTCAATGTGTTGCTAATTTCAAATAATTACAACTGTATTTTTTGTATCGCCTTTAGAAATGCTTTTTATGTTTTTGTAAGTTCACAGATTCGTAGTGACATTTTAATACCACAATATGTTTTTTGTTAATCCTTAATCGTGGTTACATACTGCATAACATATAAAAAACCAAATCATTCATACAAAATATTTTAAATAGGTAACTTTTTATTTATTTTTTTTATATGAATACCGTACAAGAGTCCCAACTGCTCCCAACCGCCTGGAGCCAGTAAGACTATGGCATTCCCAATTGGGGAATGTTGTGAAGCTGAAAGTATTGGGGGGGAAGGAGAAGGGGAAGAGGGAGGTGGGGCAATACCTGGCTATTCAGATCTGGTCACCAAACACGGCTAAAAGCCATTTCATGCAACGTTTCAATTCTGAATGGTGGTCTTTCACCAGGGCGATACTGAGAGTATCTTCCACTCTGGAACGTGCGCAAATATACTATAGATCATTTTTTAAATTAATTAATTCTGAAACAACACTAATTAATTAAATAAAATTTACCGGAGCACACCGGGATTTGAACCCGCGACCGTCGGATTCGTAGTCGAGAGCCTTGGAAGCCCCTCGACCATGGAAGCCGTCAGAAATATTGTATAATATTAATTATATACAGTGGGAACTTATACCCGATAAGCCACTGCAAGTAGCTTGTCAGCAGATTAAAGATGCTGTCGGCTCATAAGCTGAGTGATACGTAACTAAATCTTATCATTATTATTCAATAATATATACTCGTATATTTTTTTTACTTAATTTTAAAAGCATTTTTTTCTCATGGCACCAACCAGTACCTATAAAACAAATATGAATAATTGTTTACTGTATAATATTTGTTTTTCGCATCTCTTCATAAGTACTGAACAATTATGCTTTGCTCAAATTATCTGGTATACGTGAACGATTAGTCAGTACTTTTTTTTCTTATCTCTTTGAACATAAATATTATTCTTTATTAATTATGATGTTATACTCAAATTATCTGATATTCACAATTGTTTTTTTTTATACTATTCTTCACATCTCTTTACACTTAATTATTATGTTTTTTTTTTCTAGATAGTTTTCCTAGATGGTCAGTCAAAACTTTCTTAAATGTTGTTAAATAATGTGTGTTTCAAATAAATAAATATTATTATTTAAGTAATAATTTCACTGTAAAAGTATAATCACTCAAATGAAAAGAATCTCTTCGGTATATTTATAAGCAGTAAATACTTTTATAAAAATAATAAATAATTGATTATTTCTATAGGGCCATTTTCATAAGAAAATCACCTCAAAGGCACAAGATTTGTAATATTAAAGTAATTCAGAGGGAGACATACGGCTCGATCAAGTGAATCAAATACTTGACTCAGGTCATATTAAGAGTAACAGAAGAGAATGCTTGAGACGATGTTTGAAATAAGTGGGAATGAAGCAAGGAGTGTGTGCCAATACTGGGTTGTGTGGCGGAATGTTCTCTATGTCCACTCCTGCGTACTCTAATATTTATAATCACTAAAGACATGTTGTATGCTGAAGATGCGGTGATGATTGCTAATAGTATGGAAGATCTACAGTCCCTCGTATCTAGGATAAACGAAGTATGTATGAAGAATGAGCTAATGATGAATTTAAGTCTAAAATCAAGGTGTTTGAAAGAGAGAGTACGAAAACAGTGTGCAATATAATTGTGAAAGGAGAATGGTTGGAGCAGGGTGATGAGTTTGTGTATTTGGGAAGTATGTTTAACGAGAGATGGAAAGACTGATATTGAAAAAAGGGTGAATGCAGGAAACTATATAAACGGAGGATTGAACAGGGTTGGCGCTAACAAAAAGTTGTCCAAATAAGCGAAGGTAGCAGTCCACAATGGAATGCTGATAACAACACTGATGTATGGCAGTGAGGCAAGGAACTGACAGCTGAAGCATGAAAGTATACTGTAGAAATGAGATCTCTGAGGCGAATGTCTGGTCAATCAATGTATTAGAGTGTGAAAAATGTTGAGATTCGTAAATAATGCAATGCTGATGTAAGCGTAATGAGTAAGATAAGAGAATATATATTGCAAATGTAAAAGGAAGAAGGAGCCGGGGACGTCCGAGGAAGATATGACACGATCAAGTCAATCAAATACTTGAGTCGGGCCAAATCAGAAGTCGGAATAATAGAAGAGAATGTATCAGACGTTGAATGAATGTTAATGAAGCAGGAAGTGTATGCCAAGATCGATTTGTTTGGCCGTCCATCCTCTCTGCCTACTCCTACGGTGAAACGGCGTAATGGTTAGTTAGTTAGATAAATACAGACAACGTCTGATTAAAATAATATGATTGTTGTTTTTACGAGTACCTATTATTACATACTAGCTGAAGTGCACCCGGCCTTGTTCTGTTTTTTTTTTTATTGAAATAAAGTTATGAAGTTGTGGACTGTTGCCTGTTGTTTGGGTGCAATAATTGATTTGAGATCTAAAGTATTGCATTGTAAAGAATATAACTATCTATAATCAAAGAAACAATTTGAAATTTTTATTTAATTATAAAAAAATATTTTTTCAAAATGTATTTATATAATAAAATTTTTAACTATGTATTTACTTGTGTTTTCTATTTTCAAAATATTATATTCAAACAAACCTTCTTCTTTTGCATATGTAACCTGTGGATAATCGGAGTGATATATCTATGGGCTAACCTCAATACAATATTACGGGTTCCATGTTTTTCATACTAATTTTAAAACGTTATAGCAACAGTTTTGTATATTGGATTTCAAACTACTATCTAAAAATTTCCGGCACTAATAAGAGTAAACTGTACTATTTTCAGCGAATCCGGTTAAGTAATTTTCGAGAAAGTCGAGGACACACAGACAAACATTCATTTTTATATAAAGAGATATTAAATAAATGGTACTCATTTCAAAATCGTATAATAAGCTATAGAGGTAGTGCACTAATCGCACAAAAGCCTAATCTTTATTAACTGCCTTAAAAACAATTTTTCAAAAGTAAGTGGAACAAAAAAGCTCAAACGATGCAAAAGTTCTTGAATGAGAAAATAACTCGTTTTTTTTATTTCAGTAGCAGCATCCCCTACCCGGAGATAATTGGAAGATTAATATTCGTTAGGTCTTTGAATAACGTTTCGCTGTGTAAAAATGTGTGAACGTGAACTATTTATATAATGCTTGGCAGAGAGGAGATGCCGGCCTACCTATTCTATCTAGATTAAAATTAAATTGAATAAACTATGACGCATTCATAATAGAAGAAAAAATTGGGAGCCATCATTATTTGTTGTTCATATATGATTTAATAATAAGGATTTAATAATAAGGAACTCCAGTGAAAAATATAATGGATATAAAAATATATGATCAGCATACGCCGATTCTGAATACATTACTTTTATTTTATATAATTATACGTAGAATTTATTAATTGTCATTTAAAAGTAAATAAAAAATCATCCCATTGAAACAACTTGGTATGTTGGTACAATTGAATTTGGAACATCTGATGTCACATGCTCATTCTGTTTTTGGATTCGTATGGGAATTTTTGTTTTTGGATTTTGTATTATATTTTAAATGTGTTTTTTTTAGTTTTGGCGAAATAAACTTAATTTGATGACTTTGACCTCTATAATTGTTGTTCAATATAAAAAAATATTATTATTGAAAAAAATTAGAGTATTCATGACCAAACCAATTATCAATACAGACATTATGATAATATTAATGCTCAATACCATTACTATTCCTTGAGTTAAAGTTTCTAAGAAGGTAAATAATTCTCTTACTTATGCTTAGTTATGGTTTACTGTGAATAGAATATAAAATTATGTACGGTAAATCTCATCCCTGTTTTTACATTTGTCATTCTAACCTCTTCAAGGGGATTAAAACCTACCAGCCATAGATTTGGATAGTTTTGGTGGGCTTTGAAAAATTGAAAATTTCGAAATTATTTTACCCATAAAAAACAATTTTAGAAAAAAAAAACTAAATATACTGTTTTAATAAAAAAAAATTATCATTATTGAAAAAAAAATGTGAATGGAGTTCCTTATTATAGCAGGAATGGTTAATACACACCATCATCCATAATATACAGATTTTCAATAGACGAAAGGGAATAAACTACATTAAAGAAAACGGTTAAAAAAATCCTCCAACAAAGATAGTTTTGCAGATATGTACGTTGGCTATTTAACAATAAAACCAGAAAAAAATATTTTTTTACCTAAATGTGTAGTTATATAAGTCAATCCCTTTTTAGATTTTCAAACTTGTGAAAGTTTCCATACAATATTTTTGTACAATAATGTGCTGAGGCGGACTAGGTTTGGATTAAATACTGAATTTTTAAAACTTTTTTTTACATGTTAATTAATTCTTCTTAGTTGATATTTTTAAGCCAGGTATTTTATTTATTTATTTTAATACATCATTTACATTATTCGTTTTCTTTACGGGGCTTATAGTTAAATAACCATATCGCCATTTCGCCGCAAGGGTAGGCAGAAAGAAAGTATCTACCGCCAAACAACTCGATCCTGACATACACTTATTTCTTCATTCATATTCATATACGTCTCATATATTCTCTTATTATTATTATTCCGACTTCTGACATGACCCGACTCAAGTATTTGATTCACTTGATCGTGCCATGTCTTCCTCGGGAGTCTCTGGCTTCTTCCATTCACAATTGCGTCATATATTCTTCTTACACTCCTTTCTTCGTTCATTCGCTCTACATGCCTAAGCGTCCCATTCTTAATCTTACTCATTACGCTTACATCAGCCTTGCATTATTTACGAATCTCACTATTTTTCACACGGTTTTACCAAACATTCGCCACAGAGATCTCATGTCTACAGTAGAGGTGGGCGTTTCAGTTTCATTTTCAAAATAACCGAAACCGTTTCGGTTTCTCAAAATAAACGGTTTCTAGAAACCGTTTAAAATAACGTAATTTTTTTTTCATATACATAAATATAAACTAAATAAAAGTTATCGTCTGTTATAATTACGTTGAATGATAAAAAGTAATATATGTAGGTTGTTTAGATAATATAAATCATAGGCTTCATGGCTTCCTATTAAAAATATATATATGAACTTACCAAAATGTGAGGACAGGGTTGGGGTCAACTTTAGCGATAATTTAAAATAAAGTCAATCACAAATAAGGCCACAAAAGTATGCACACACTCTGATAATATTATATACTTCAATTTTAATAACGGCCAACTGAGATTCAATATTAGTACTACAGCATTCATTTATATTATTATTACATCACTTTATTTTTGGGTTAAATATTTTAAGTTAACTATTTCTATGAGTTTTAAAAGATTCAAAATTTATTAATATTCAAGAACATCAGTTGCTCGACTTTTTTAGATTTTAATCTTGTTCTTCTGTCACTTAAAATTAATCCTGTCTTTGAAAACATTCGCTCACCGGGAACTGACGTCGCCAAGAAGTTACATTTGTTGCGGAATATTTTGGATAGATTGGGGTACACATATTGATTTTGTCTCCACCATTCTAATGGGTTATTTTGTCGTGGCAATACGGGCTCTTCCAAAAACATTATCACTTCTCGTGATGATCTGGAATACGAGGAACTGGCGATGCTATGGTGTTCACAATCAGTATCAAAGTCAAATAGAATTCATAGTTCGTGACGTTTTGTGGGGGTAATATTAACACATTGTGGTATTATCTTAACTTCTCCCGCTTCTGCATCTAAGAGTTCAATGACTAAATCGATAGCTTTCATCTTAGCATTCTCAGCCTCTGACGTTCTTTTAAATTCACGCGCTTTGAATCTCGGATCCAATAATGTGCACAATGCTAAGGATTCATTTTGATCAATGTCGTCGAATCTATCATTTATTCCTAATATTAATTTTGCCACGACTTGTTTTGCTTGTGCACCTAAAATTTATTTCGATAAAATTTCACAAACTTTCAATAGGCCCGATGTTAAAACAATAACAAGACTGCTAGTCATGTATTTTTCCCCGCTGATGTTTTTCGTAACCTGCTCAAACGGTTCCAAAATCTCGATTAATTGCTTGCAGTTTCCAATCTTCAGGTGCAAGACACGGTAGATTTTTGTTAATTACCGCTATCGTACATTGTACAGGTTCTTGAAGCTCCGATAAGCGTTTTAACATATAATACGTTGAATTCCATCGTGCTGGAACTTCTTGCAGTAACTTCTTTGGTTGTACAACTCCCGAATTTAATTGATATTTTAATAATTTTTCAGTAGACAGGTTACTTTTTTTGAAATGTCTGAAACGATTGTTTTAAATTTATTGGTTGTATCTGAAACAATGTTCAAGTAAATTGTATGATGGAATTACACCAGCTATCAATTTGACGAAACCGCTATCTTCAACCATGCTGAAGGGTTGAAGATCTTCTATAAAGAGGCCCAAATCGTCAATTTGTTTTTTTTTCCTGCGAACTAATGTTTTTTGGAATAAAAGGCATAATATTTTGCTGTGTCGTTTTTCTAAGAGAAAAACCTGAAGTGCTGGCTATGGCCTGTGATTTTTCAACTGGCTGAGCTGATAATTCAGAAGCACTCACACTCACACTTGTTTGATCACTTTCGGTTATAGTTTGACTAGCCACTCTAGCCAGCGGAAGAATCACATTTTGCCGACCGGAGATTTCCGAATTGAACAAAGTTAAATGTACTAGGGGATGTTTTCTCTTTAGGTGCATTTTCAAATTAGACAGTAGATTTCAATGAAATGCGCGTCTTACATATATTACACAAATATTAAATCTCCCCAAATATACCTGTGATTTTTACACGAGGCAAAATCATCCCCAACAGTTTCGAAATGTGTCCATAGAACACTAACCTTTCTGCGTTTATGCGACGACATCATAGAAGTAGGTAAAATAGTCTTGATTTTTTTTTTTTTTTTTTATATGTCTACCGCACAAGAGTCCCTAACTGCTCCCAACCGTCTGGAGCCAGTGAGACTATGGCATTCCCAATTGGGGAACGTTGTGAGGCTGAAGGGATTGGGGAGGGGAAGGGGAAGGTGGGGAAAAGGGGAAAAAGGGGAAATACCTGGCTATTCAGATCTGGTCACCAAACACGGCTATAAGCCATTTCAAGCAACGTTTCAATTCTGAATGGTGGTCTTTCACCAGGGCGATACTGAGAGTATCTTCCACTCTGGAACGTGCGCAAATATACTATATATTATTTTTAAATTAATTAATTGTGAAACAACAAAATTAATTAAATAAAAATTACTAGCGCACGCCGGGATTTGAACCCGCGACCTTCGGATTCGTAGTCGAGAGCCTTACCCCTCGACCATGGAGGCCGTGATATAATAATAACAAAAAATTATAAAACTGAACGAGGAACGACGGCACTTGTCAATGTTCGCGTTAAGACAATTTTTCGCATACTAAACTGACAAAATGCTCAAATATTAAATCTCCCCAAATAATATACTTTATGACTGCATGTATGGATTGAAAAAGGAGTCTTCCAGAATGATCTAAAAATCGAAACAATAATAAGCAATCCTTGTTCTTGCGTATTCCGATATCACCTAAAATGTGGCACTGAACAATCGAAGATTTTTATTTTCCCGGTGCCATATTTGATATTACCAAAATGCTCTGGCCCTTTTTGGAAAGATAATATTGATTATCTGCAACATTTTATTATTATTACTTACTTGAGACAAGCCATAAACAGATCTGTCGGCTTTTTTGTAAACATTCAGGTTTGAATTACCTAGCCAGATTAAGTAAAGGCGAATAGTAAAAATTAGAACGTTTTGTTTAATGAGCCACAATTCACTACGGTAAATAGTTTAACCTTTTTTCTACGTTACTAACATTAGCTGGTGGTGGTTCATTATATTGTATTTCATGAACAGTCTCTTTTTACTTCAGAGATGGATTGCACTCGATGAAGTACGTACCCATGAAAGGAAAAGATATCGCATCAAAAGGAACCGTGTTTGCTTGAGAATATATTTTTTTTATCACTAGGAGGTCTGCCGTTTCTGTACATTACAATTTTTTTTTCTTCTAGTCTAAAAAACACTTACATTCTTATTATACGCGAATATACGGCATTTATTACTACGCTAACTAATTAACCATCATGCTTTTGCTCAGCAGGGATAGGTAGAGAGGATAGACTGCCACACAACTCTGTCTCGGTATAGACTCCTTGCTTCATTCACATTCATATATCGTATTATAACCTACTCCAGTATGTATTTGCTTCACTTGATTATGTCATATATTCTTCGGGTGTCCCCGACTTCTTATACCATTATCTTCCACGCCATATATTCTCTTTATACCTCTCTTCGGTCATCCGTTCAACGTGCCCAAAACATCTAAGAGTCCTTTCTCAATCTTAACAATTACCAAGAAAATAGTTATCATTCCCATAATTTAAATTCATAACCATGAAAGATAAAAATAATACCATGGTTGTAGGACAAATTGATTTTGCTAGATTCGTACTTATCTGCAATTCTGAAATACTAAAACAACTAAAAAAACAGCTAAAATCCTTATAAAATTATTTTTAGAAGTTGATGTCCACGAAAAATTAAGGTAAAAAGTAGATTCCAAACTCGAAAACGTTGGAAACCATTCTATCGTGGTTATTAAATCACAACATTTCGCGGTGAACGATGCGGCGAAAGCGTTTGTTTGCAACGGGTCACGGCAAATATCGCATGGCGTTGCAGTCGGGCGTTTAATTTTATCGAAGCCGTTTTTCGAAGCCGTTTTTCAAATAAGCGTTTCACGAGAAAGCGTTTTACAAGAAAGCGTTACGGCATTTCGCGTTTAGCGTTGCGGGCGGGCGTTGCGGGAGGGCGTTACATTTTTTAAAGCGTTTTGCCGCAACGGTCAGAAACGGGGTGTCGGGAAAAAGCGTTTCACGCGATAAGCGTTTGTTTTCAAACGGTTTACGACGGTTACGAGTTTAGTAAATGTTGCGGGGAGCTGTTTTAAATGTTTCGTGCGTAATTCTCAAGCGAATTATCCTCTACTGGAATCATTTCGCGCGGGTTTATTGGAGACGTAGTTACAGATTTTTTAAAACGGTTTTTCTAAAATCCTCGAAACGGTTGCAACCGTTTCCTAACTTAAACGCTTTAATAAAAACGGTTTTACGTTTTTTTACTCACCTCTAGTCTACAGCATTCAGTTTACTTTCATCCATCCATACATCAGGTTGATATCAGCACTCCATTGTGAACTGCTAGCTTCGCTTTTTGGACAACTTTGCTAGCGCCAACCGCGTTCAGTCCTCCGTTGACATATAAAAAATCTCTCTATTCTATTTTTACGACAATATATTGTATTTTTATAAGTTTCTTGAAGAAATTGACTTTTAAATCTAGAGAAATAATTTAATCTGAGTGTATATTCATTCGCCAAGAAAAAATCATTTCAATATTTAAAAGCATTATGTGCTAAAAGTGGTTTTTTATTAAAATATTTAAATTAGCGCCATCTGTGAGCGCGAATTACGTTTTATTTAGCCTCAAACATATTTCCCCGCAGGAAGAAGTAAGCGCACAGAGAATAGACCATTAATACATTCGCTTCATGCACATTAATACATCGTCTCATGAATACTCTTCTGTTGTTCTGACTTTTGACTAAAATAAAGTAACGTTACTCGTAAGTCAGCATGATACCTTCGTTACTTCGACTATATACCATACCAACGCCTGAGAATAGGCACCGAGAATTATTACGAACACTTCTCTTAAAATGCATCTACACCATTTGCCAAAGTCACGGTAATACGAAAAGGTACTAGTACCGTAATACAACATTATGTTCCCATCTCATTCATTCCGTGTTGAGCCGGGAATCTGTTTTGGAGATAGGTAACACATGTAATTTGAGAGGAGATAATCCGTCTCCATTACAATAAATGTAAACAAGAGACGAGGAAGGATGGAGCAAATGAATTTCCTCCAAGTCCCATTCAGAAACATTGCTTTACCCGTGGTTTAGAATGTTTCTACTTACTTTTAATGTAAATGTACTGCCTAATAGATGAGTGTGCTTGGCTAGTAGGAAGGATCTACTATTTAATTTGTCGACCTATCTACATCTATCTAGGATTAGGAACGATCCTTTAAATAATTAATTTAATAAGTGAACCATGATCAAAATCTTCAGGTCGTTAAAGGTGTTTTCAATAAAACAATTAAATAAAGCGTGGAATCAGAAAACATAAATAAATTGTCATTAATAAAAATATATATTTTCATATGAAACGGTGACTTAAAACAATAACTTTGTACACATCACTTTTATTCGTTATATACTTTTGCCAACCGGGTTTCGCTACTACCGTTGCTTCGTCAGGGCAGCATAATACTAAACTATGAACTAAGATACACATGTGTTATGGATTGATAAAAGCGGGCGAGTGGAGGGCCGAGGGTGGGAGATCAGCAGGTTCCTGGCAGGGAAGGGCGTGTACTTTTTTTATTGGGAATAATTTAATATCTGGGTAAACGAACACCTAAGATGTTTCAATAATAATGGATTTTTGGAATTTGCCAACCACCTCTTAGAAACAGACCACACATTCAATAACAATACAGGCACTAGTTTACTGCATTAAAATGGAACAGGCATTCGACTTGATAATTTAGAAGTGTTAGAAATAAGGAAAACCAAAAACACTAATACTAGACTCATTAATAACCAAATAAATTTAAATAAAAGTACAATTCTTAAATTATTCCCAATAAACAAAAAATATTTTCTTCAACCAACGAAAAATCACTTTGTGGAATTATTTTCAATTGGAAGTGCTAATTGTCAATTAATTATCATTAATAACCATTTTTTTAATAGCATCTTAAATTATTTCTAATTTTGAAACTGTCAATTCATGAAATGTATTTTTTAAATTATTATCCATATTTAGATTAATTATTTTTACTTTGATGCCTTAATCATTCCTTGACTTTGTTTAAAATAAATATAACAATTAGATACATGAAAATAATTTTAATAATTTGTTTTTTTTTTTTTAATAATTATTTTTAATTTAAATGAAAGAATTTTATTCTTGTTCTAAATCACTTTATTTTATTTATTCTGATGCATTATTGACCGGTTTCGGTTGAACTTAACCTTCATCAGGAACGTACAGATGTAAACTTAAGTTTATATGTATATAAGTTTATATATGTACCTTCCTGATGAAGGTTGAATTCAACCGAAACCGGTCGATAATGCATAAATATAAATAAAATAAAGTGGATTAAATCAAAAAATTTCTTTCATTTAAATTATAACGTCAAGCCACAAATTGATTGCTTTATTCGTTAATGTTTTTTACTTTTCTTTTTCTTCAAAAGATGTACGAGTATAATCACTTTTTGGAGTCATATTTTATTAAATCAATAACAATTACTTTGTTTAAACCACAGTACTTAATAACACATCAGAACCTCAAAACGTTCCTCCAAACCATTCACCACCCCGGGTAACGCCAGGTAATTCAGCTATATCTTCATCTCTTCTATGATATAAAGGAGAATGTCCCGGGCTGTGTGTGTTTGTTTTGTATACAGATCTACAGTTTTTTTCCGCGCTTCACGAAACCAAAAGGAAAATCACTGATTGCATAAGATTTCGAAAAAACGCCCCTATTCCCCTTTTCCTATTCCTTAAAGCAGAATTTTGGTACGTGTCGATGATTTTTTTTACACTTATCATTCAAAATAAGAGGTAAATTACTGGGTAGAGGTAGAGGTAACGCAGTATAACCTCAAAACTTAAATCCAAACTCCAAAGGGTTCTATGTCACTATGAAATTAAGAGAAGGTCGTTGAAAAACCAACCAACTAAATTAGTTCCGCAAACCTTAACTCCTAAAATATTTTTCTTTGGCTGGTTTGTATGAAGTGCAAAGCTTTTTGAACACGTGTGAAGTTCGTCCGCTCATATCATACGTGACGGATCACTGCACATGGATCAAAAAATGTGCTACGTATTATTTGATATTGTTTATTCAGCCCTTCGTCAACACCGGGGAACAGAGATAGTAAATTATTAATACTTAGGTGTACATAAAACGCTGCAACGCTTTGGCTCGGGGATAAATAAATCTCGTTATTATTTATGACCGTAAACACTTGTAGAGTATCACTATTCACTATTTAAAGGCACGCATATTTCACGACAAGTTTGTGTAAATATTGTCCGTAATACTTTCAAACAGCCATGGCCAACCGGGAGCCGCGCTAGTTTCAAATTTTCTAAAAAAACCTTAGCCAATTTTATCAACTTGTGCCATGAACATTATTTCTCGGTGCCTACTGAATATTGAGCTGATTCTTTTATTTGACGCTTTTTTTTAAATGTCGGTATTCTGAATTTGAAACATATCGCTCCTACCGCCACTCCTAATAATAATAAAGTCCTACACCTTTTGTATTATAACATTAATAATAATAATTGGAGGATTTGTAAAGCGCCGTTTTTGTAAAAAATCACCTCAAGGGCGCAGTACAAATATTACTTCCTATTCTTTATTTAATTAGGTACAAACAGAAAGCAGGTAAGAAAACAGGTAAGCAGAAACATGCTTACCTGGCAGGTCCCTTTAGATGAACACAGTTTTATTCGAAAAATTAGGAAATTTAATCTTAGAGATGATATGATTTTTACAGCTGCTATTTTATCCTCCTTTTCTATTGATGTTACATTTATTGGGAGATTGGTGGCACAAGAAGAGTTGGTATTTATTTGAAATATTTATAATTTTTCAGACTGCAGAATATTTATAAAATAACATTAAAAAGCGTAAGAAGTTTTTAATAGATATTTGCATTTTTATTTTACACGTTTAGTTATTTACGATGCCGCGGGCTGTGGACGCATTTGTGCACCGATGCGTGATTTTTTAAAACTTATTCTAAAAGTGACTTTAGGTAGGTACTAACCGGCTAGCCTAGCGCAATTTACGTTATGATTGTCTGGAAATATGAGTAATTAGAATAGTAAGATTAGAAGATGATTATATATATCGTTATCAATAATTTATGTTCTTCTTTTGGGGAAATGCCCGTGGTATTAAAAATTGTTTACAGAATCACAGCCTACCTCAAAAAAAAAATCTAATCTTCATATCGCCATTTACTTAGACTTTTTAAGAATATACCAAAACATCAAATTTCAGGGCTGTAAGCATCCTTCAGTTTTAATTTTTTTTTAATAGTTTCAGTTCCATAAAAAGGTTGGCCACGCCTGGTTGAACGTATAATGCAGCCGAAGTGCTTCTCCTCTCGTTCCCAAGAAGGGGCTATTATTTAGAACGCTGCAGTAATTATTCATGCTGCAAGGCGCAATGCTTTATTACCCCTGGTACAAAATACTTGCTCTTCTCTGGCTAGACGGAAACGGCATTTTAAATTGATTATTTTAATAATTCTCCGAAATTTCATTCCGCCCTTTCACGGACTTTTTTACGCTTCTGTCAAATTTTCATCTTTGGGAAGTATAAACATATTATTTTAAAATTTTATTCTTCCTTGTAGCTGAACAGAACTATCTATCAAAATGTAAAAACTATCATAATCAAAATGTTTGTATAATAAAACATCGAAGCAGTTAGATATTGTAAATTATCGATACACATTATTCGACATAGTGACCGAGAAAATTCTTCAAATTCCTTTAAAAAGGGTGTACCAAAAAATATCTTTTTTCGATGATTTTTTGCTATCGGACCATTGTCTAATCACACAAAATACACAACACGAAATTAGATAAACAAGAGT
Organism: Halesus radiatus; assembly: GCA_022606495.2. Lineage (NCBI taxonomy): Eukaryota > Metazoa > Arthropoda > Insecta > Trichoptera > Limnephilidae > Halesus > Halesus radiatus. The sequence goes on from JAHDVE020010163.1 coordinate 168,002, forward strand.
TACAGAAAAATAACAGTACATACGTAATAAATTAATGAAGCAATAACAAAAATAGGATAAAAATATACATTTGAGAGGGCATTTAAGTCAAAGTCTGAACAAGGTGTTGGTAGAGTCCATGATTTTAGACATGCTAAATGATAATCTTTGAAGCTTCTTTTCGTGAACCCTGACGAAAATCATTTACACTAGTACCAATTATTTCAAGACCCTGGCTTGAGTTAACAAGTCTTGACATTGTGGAATTAGTAGAATGATGATTGAGGAAAATAAAAACATTGTTCCGTGTCTTCATGTAATATTGAACTGAATCAGTTGCAACAAAGAAGGTGAGTCAATAATACAATGAATTAATTTGAAAATGCAAATGACATCCAAGTCTTCCTACACAATATGGGTGCGCTGGTTCGTAAATTAACATTATCAGAATTTAAATAGTTACGATTGATGTGCTCAAATATGCAGGGGTAAAATAGGAAGGGTAAGATGGGACCCAAAGACTTACCCCTGATTTTATTTCTCCACAAGCCTCTTCTTTGGTTATCAATGCATTGAGAACATAAATAAAATATTTCAGTATAAAAAAAACACAGACGACATTCATTTGCGGTGGAATCACAACCTGATACATCGCGGCGGTTACAAACACAATACAAATATTGCGGCGGGTTGCGAGTGCGAATTAATGCGTAGTGAACGAAATCACAGCGGACAATGATGTGGGTAAAGTTAATGAACAATTTATGGATTATAATTGGGTAGGTTGATAAGGATGCATATTATTGTGCAAATTAATCATAAGCCTTTGCAAAGTTGAACCGTTGTCGGTGCGACCATAATTTTAAGGATTTTCAAAAGTTATCGATATTGAATGCAGGTTTTTACCGGGAGAGCATCTATTCGTGTTGAAAAAATAATACCAGGGACTGAAAAATAAATTAAAAAAAACAACGCTTTACATATTTATGTATTATCCGGAGTAGTAGTGTTTAAAGTATTGTGGTGAGCACCTATGTCATTCAGAAAGCAGGAATCGTTACCTGTCTTATGGTATCCTTAATCGTCATCAATATTTAAAATGAAAGTATGCATGTCAGCGAGACTAGAAGTCTAATAATAAGTGTTTGCATTTATGCTACAATTTTAGGGGCGAATTTTTTTGTATGTTATATGTACCCTTTTTATGATCACTGCCTACTCCAACGGAGACAGGCCGTATTAGTGTATAATGTGTAGGTCGGTACTAATTGTATGTAATTCCGCCTAATCGCGCAGGCTGTTCAGGCATCTAGAGTTATAAAACAAGCCATAAAATTAACAACTTATTAACACGCGAACCTGTTTTTGGCATAAATCTTAATAACTGATTATTTGCCTCCGCCCAAAAAATACGACCACGCCCGGGAAAATCGATACGGCCGAATGAAAAGTGAAACGAAAGTGTAAAGTTATAAATCCCGGATTAGTTTAAAGCCAAAGTCACTTGTGTAATCCTGTAAGCTGTCGGTTGGGCCGGTACACAGTAAGCACCTCACCCTTCCGTCGTCCTGTCTTTCCTTTGCCCCCGACTACTTCAACCTTCTTCTTCCCTATCCCCAGTCCATTCGCACTAAGGTCACTTCAGGTTAGATCCTCCAAATATAATTTAAACAAAATCCGAATCGTCTGAAAACACCAGAAAAATTCGATACTTTTTTGAAGTAAAAAGTGAAGTCAATAATAATGGAGGTTATTACCGAACAGGTGGGAGCACTAGCAAGCACCTCAGTGCCTGTCGTATTGCATGAATATAGCAGTAACACCAAATATGTAGATGCTATATTAAATGAAAATACAAGAAATGGTCCGTATGATTCATTCACCTATATTAACAAATGGATTGCAATCTTTGGAGCAATCAGGTGGGAATGATGTCCTTGTTCTACCGGTATTTTAATGGAAGATTAAAATACCGGTAGAACAAGGACATCATTCTTCAGAAATTCTTCAAAACATCGCAGAAAACCACTTTCCGCGTTGCACTATATATAGATTTATTCATTTTAATTTAATTGAAATGATGAATTTATATATGGAAACATTAAAAATACGTAATTTAACAAAAATCTCACAACAAATGTCAAAAACCTCGGTGTTGCCATAGTAATGAACAACGTTAGTTCCGATTAATTAAATATCTACAGTATTCCGCTAAACTATAACTTCAGAAACCAACATAATCAAATTTTTAAATGTTATAAAATGTAGGAAACTTATGTACGGTTAATAATATTGCGTAGGCAAAGTTATAAGAATCTATCATTCAGCAGATATGAAGGGCTAGTAATATTCAAACAAAAATATAAGAAAAATTTTATTTCCCCATTAAATTGTTCTACAGCGCTTCGCAAGCTTCTGCCTAGTTTACACTTCTCTATCCAAACAGACATTCCGTCGCAACACCCCCACTTCCTCCACCTCCCCGCTCCCAACCTCCTCATAATCCTAATTAGGAGTTCAATGCATTTACACGAAATGGAAAGGCTTTCGAGGCAAAGCCTTAGAGCCTACAGAAAGGCTTTAGTGGTAGGGTTCGGTGAGCGAAGACGAACTTGGCAATCAATGTCAAGCAGAGTCATTGTCACGAAGATAAGCTAATTAAGGGTTGATATCTCTGCCACTATTTTAAATGTGATATTCTACATTCGACTGTAATTGAATAAGAAGGTGGTGGTTGAGTACTGCGGTAAATTTAAATTGAATTTGGAGAGATGTTTTGTGGTCAATTTAGATATTTCCTATATGTTGACATTAATAATATGCTTCCAGTTACAACGTAACATATTGTCAAGGCTTCTCTTACAGCTTTTGTAGGCAGTGTCATTGCTTTACTTAGTTCGGAAGTACCCGTCTAGTATCTACGACCTCTGAAAAATGTGTCCGCCGTCTAGTGGATAAATAAAAACGGATATGATAATGATTTCACATAATCCCTTTATAAAGGATATTATACGTTATGCTGCTACTTATACATTTATAACGTTATTATTATTGCGTTTGACGTATGGTACAATTATGTAATGTATTGATTGGTCAAAAATTCACAATCACCGGTCTTTCAGCGGATACACGAAATAATATAATCACAAAAAAGCATATCACAATATTTTAGATTTAAAAAAGCATAAATTGTATTTTTCCCACGTTAATACGCACAATCCACGCAGCTGATTGCTTGATGGACCAAATTTAAAATGTAAATTCAGTAACATGGGTTCTTCCAAAAGCGTAAAAGTGTGATTTTCTTTTGAAGAGTTTTATTCACAATGTACATTTGTTAATTAATTTAATTTATTTGTTACCGGTATAGAAACTAACTGAAATTATGCAAGTACAGAAATAATTAGAAACTATTAGTTGAGGGTAGTGGGAGTGGGAGTGGTGATTTGGAGGGAGGGGTGGAGGGGGTGGTGGGAGGAATCAAATAATTAAAATGATGTAACAAATGCACATTGTGAATAAAAATCTTCATTAATTGATAAACTAAAGTTGTTTTTTTTTTTCTTCAAAACGAAATGTATAGAAATTGTTATATAGTTATTGCCCAAGAAATACAAACAATTATGATTATCATTTTGATAAGTTAGCTAAGTATAGAGGCCGAGGAGCGTGTATACCGTTATTTTATAATTCTAATTCAGCAATAATTATTTTACCATCAATAACACGCCATAAACGGTTGGTTTACAAAAAAAAAAAGAACCGAAATATTTAACATCTAAACTTACATTTTAACCCAAGAACTGGTGAATTAAGTTTATTTATATCTTCAATAAAATTTACTCCACTGATAATATAAGCAACACATTCAAAACAAATGGTTTAATAGCAATTCCAATAATAATAGCGACCATGGCACACCACCACTACTTAAGATGGTATAATATATTATTATCCACTAACAAAATTAATGTAACTGAAACATTGAAATATGAACAACTGAAAAAAATATATAAATTCACTGAACTTACATAATCATATTGTACTCTTAATGTATTCTATATAGAATATAAATTAATATGTGGTTATTTTTTTATTATCATTCTGAAACTGTTCTGTTGATTTAAATTTGTAGTTATTTAATGAGTTTATGTGAATACATTTCTGAAAAAGGTTGAGTCCAACTGAAACCAGTCGAATGCAAAAATATATATAAATAAAATAAAGTGGCTTAAAACAAAAACATTTTTCATTTAAGTCTTTAATATTGTTTAGATATTGAATTGTTTTTATTATTTTATCATTACGTATGTAAATACTCCTCCCATAACCACGAGCTACTGGAGCTAAACTTATGAAGAATGCAACTTAACAGGAAGTTGGAAATATCATTTATTTTATGTATTATATTATAATTGTGTTTTTTAGTAATTTTTTTTAATCGTGATAGGCCATTTCAAAATTAGCACAAGTGGCTTTGAATAATCTGAGATATTTATTCGCCAACACAGTTGGGAGATATCGGTGAGGGGGTTGGGGGTTGGAAGTGAATGGTGGGCGATGAGTCCTGGGTGGTGAGGACCTTATTGATTATTGCAGTTCCTGATAGGGCACGGAGGCCCGGCCGGTGCGGGGTTTAAGACTTGTTCTGATGAGACCCTTATTTGCATGGCTTCAACTTAAGGCTACTTCAAACATGAAGGTGTCGCGCAGCTTTTGGCATTTTCGGTGGTTTAAAAATATGAATGAGAGTGTCTGGGGAAGTATGTAATTGGTTTCACCTTTCACCTTTCACCTTTGATAACACCTTTTCACTTGTTTTGAAAAGGGAGTAAGTAGGTTAGCCGATTGGAATATCGAACATATCCCGCCAAACTTCCAGTCGAGCGTCCTACCTACCAGGCTGTCGACTACCTGATTATTTTTATGTTTAACCACATATGACCTAATTATATATCGAAAATAATGTAATATAAACAAAATTTGAGTAAGAAGGAACATTAGTTAATGTTAAGCGATAATTAATTAATTAATGTAATATCAATCTTATTTCTTTCATTAGAACACAAAAGGACACGATGAAAAATATATAAAATAAAGTGCCACTAAGAACTATCATTGATGAAATCTTTATCAAACTTAACATAATGCCTATAAAATAATTATTCTCTAAAACAATATTACTTTACATGCATAAATATAAGAAAAAAAAAACAAGGAATAACAACGAAGAATTATTCTATTTTACTATTATCTATTAAGTTTTTCATTTTATTCCTTTTATTTTGATGTTATTATCTTTTCGTAATTACTTTTTATTTTATTTAATACGTTTCTTTTCTTTTTTTTAATATTATTATTTAACCCTTTTTTAATTTTTATTATTATTATTATTTTATTATTTATTTATTTTATTGTATTCATTTCTCTATTTATATTGTATGTGCTTCATGCGATATGGCAGACTGGGTTTGCACTACCCACCCAGTCCTGCTGGATTAAAAACTTAAATAAATAAATAAAATAAATTAGATCTTGGAGTCAACACACATTCAAAAAGCAACCCCAAATACAGAATTTCGACAAAAAGATTCTTATACTATGGTACTAAGAGAAATCCCATTATCCTTCAAAAATCACAACATTAATACATTTAAAACTCGAATAAAAAGCTCGATACGTTACATAGGGAGATCCGAAACAGAAAATATACTCCACAAATCACTCAACTGCACTTAAAACACCTCATATAACAATTCTTTAAGCTATTTCAGCAAATTCAAATAATTTTATTTAATATTATGTTAATTAAATCCTCAGCCGGGAAATCTCAGTGAAGATAACATTATTTTTTTTAGTTTTTGCAAAAAAAGAGAAGTAAAAAAGCATTAAATATTATTATTATTAAGCACCAGAATGGAGCAAACATCGAATCAAATTCGAGACGTTACTTGGAATGGCTTTAAGCCGACTTTGGTGACCAGATCTGAATATTCAGGTATTTCCCCACCTTCCTCTTTCCCATCTCCATCTCCATCCACTCCCCAATCCCCTCAGCCTCTCAACATACCTCAATTACGACTTCTGTGCTATTATAATGTATTTATAATGATAATAATAGTTTAAGATCTTCTTTTTTATAACAAGATAACAAATAATGATATCCTCACTGGGATTTCCCGTGTCGAGGATTTCATTTACAAAATATTAAATTACATTATATTAAATTGATGGGCTTGTAGAAAAAAATAGAATAATTGTAAGGTGAAGTGTTTTAAGTGCAGTTTAGTGGTTTCGGTGTTAGTCTATATTTTCTATTTCAGATCTCTATGTAACGCATACAGTTTATTTATTTATTTATTTAATGAAAATCAAATTTAATAATGTTATTATTAAGTTCTTATTATTATTTTTATTTTTAGTTTTTATTATTGTGACAGCTATTTCAGCGTTTAATGCCATTTTCAAACTGTGGTTAATCCACATTGTGACGACTTAAATGGAGTTCTACGAATTAAACACAAAAACAATTAGTAACGCATACAGTGTTTTATTTGATTTTAAAATTTATTATGGCTGTTGTGATTTTTGAATGATAATGGGATTTTGTTGTAGAGTTTAGTACCATAGTGTAAGAAGTTTTTTGTCCAAACTTTTTGTTTATGGTTTCTTGTTGCTTGTGTTTTTTTGACTAAATTGACTTCTACATTAACTTAATACACTAAGTGGCTTGTTCTTAGCTTCAAAGAATACAAAATAAAGGTATTTAATGATTATAAAATTCTCCTCTTAACGGGAAATCTTAGAAGCTAACCCAGAACAGAGATAGAGAGATGTGGGATAGAAGTAATGTGACATGATCTGAATAATTTATCTTACGAAGGGCCGTAAAATTTTTCAGATAGCCTTTTTAAATATCTCCTTTGCATTGTATGATCTTATAAAGATATAAAATAGTCAAATAAGCAACCACCTTGGGGGTAAATACGCAATTTCATCAAAAGGGATCATTCCCTGTGGCATCCCCTCACAGCGTTCTGCCCGAATCTAGTTTTTAAAATCCCTTTTATATGAAGGCATAAACTTTTATCGCCTCAATAAAAATTGTTTTATTTTATTTTAAATCTCACCAAAATACTCTTTTTATACACACACAGCGATTGTGAGATCAAAATCTCTTTTTTATTCCTGTTGAAAACGTCTGGCTTATGGGACATTTTAGAAATTTAAGTGGGAATTATCTGATTTTTCCCATCAAATAACACACATTTTATTAAAATTTGCGTTACCAGAACCCGTAGAGGCGATTTTCGAATTTACCTATGGTATTTTTATGGTATCAGTGTTTAGAAGGTTTCAGCCGTTTGGTTTATCTTTGCATAAAACTGGACTTGCAATATCAGAGAGGATAAAACTCGTGGAACAAATATTTAATCGAACTACCAAACTTTATGGAATGAGAACAGTTGTCGATGGATTTTAGGTGTTATATCGACTGTGATATGATAGAATCACATATCCAAACTTCACATCATTCTCTACGAGATATTATACTTTTTTTTATTTAGTTTTCGCTAGAGCCGCTTATTGGTATTTTTCTGATCTGTATTGAGGAGAGCCTTTTTATTTATACTCTGATCATAGATTGGTACATTTAATGTGGACGATATTTTTCACTGACTCGGAATCGAACCCCACAACCTCCAAATTCAAAATTCCTTTTTGAATCTTCTTAAAATCACTTTTCACCACTTTTCTGTAAAATTTCGATAATCTATTGCTTCCATACGATATCCATATCATTTCTTATTATTACATTATTCAAAATGCCGCATTAAAAAAGTAAAAACATATGGCAAGGATATTGCTTGCAACTTTTCACTGTCACAAAAATCGCAAAAATAATATATGCACTTCAAAAATCCTTAAAATACAGATAAAGATTATATTTTACTCTATTTTTTATTTTATTTGAAAAACAATAATTCCAGCTGCTCCCAACCGTCTGGAGCCAGTGAGACTATGGCATCTCCAATCGGAGTATGTTTTCAGGCTGGAGGTGTTAAGGAGGGGAAGGAGATGGGGTGAAAGTACCTGGCTATTCCGATCTGGTCACCAAACGCGGCTAAAGCCATTTCAAGCAACATATCGATTCTGAATGGTGGCCTTCCCTCAAGGCAATACTGACACTATCTACCACTCTGGAACGTGACGCAAATATTTTACATATTATTTTAAATGAATGAATTGTGAAATAACACAACATAATCAAATAAATAAAATTTACTTAATTTACTACACTGGAATTTTAACCCGCGATCTCCGGATTCGTAGCCAAGGATCATAACCACTCAACCACGGAGACCGTCAAATATCGCAAACTTAATAAATCTGTATTTTCTATTATAATTTGAAGACTTGAACATTTTCCTATGAATTTACATAAGATGAAATTACAATAAAAATTAAAGTCGGGAAAAGTCATTGGCGTACGTTAAAAATTCAATAAGTACTCAACTTTGAAAGCCGGTTTGTTTTAGGTTTGGTATTCACTCAACACGGAGTTGTTCTCCGCCAGCGATTACCGCCGACGTGTTCCCGCGGAGTCCGGCACGGGCACAGATCCCTCGGCGGGGCCATTACGAGGGCACGTGACCGGCGAACAATCTGTGCCGGTGCAGCGCTCTCCCGCGCACGCCACTGGCATTAACCTACCATATTTGTGTGAATTGTTCATAGGTTCGTATCGACAATGGGTTTCCTGAAACTTTTAATGATAAAAAAAATCACTTACAATTTCGGATGGATCATACAAAAATAAGTACAAGTAGTAAAATGTTATAAAGTGTGTAAATATACGTCTTCACTGTTTTCCATCTATTTTGGCTGAAAAAATTCTAAGCTTCTTATATAAGTCCTTTGGAAGTTTTTTTTTGCATTTAGCGGGAGAGAAGATTATAAAAAAATCAGAGTAGTTTCCTTTTAAATTGTCGAGGACTCTATCTGTTCCACGATTCCCTTCTGTAAAACTTAAAATATGAAAAAAATGTTTGCACGGAGACACATATTTTCTATTATTCTAAAACCATGTATCTTGACGTCCCCCGTTTTGCACGTACATCACGATTAAAAGCTTTTTTCAGTACTGCTGATTGTCTGTTGAGAAAAAAAATGATATCACTTGTGGGACCGAATATTTTTCGATCTCTCGGCCATGTCAGAAGTTTAAAAAATATACAATCGCCGAGACAGAAACAATTAGAACGTCCGATCTTAAAAAACATTTTGAAACCAATATTAGCACTAGTTAATATGATTTTAACACAGGCAATTATACCAGAAGATTCAAATGTAGCATCATCAGACTTACCTACAGATGTGGTAAACACAATGGTAAAATTACCTTCAAAATTTTTCTATTATTGATGCTCATCAATATGGGTTCCAGAAAAATAAAACCACAGATCTATTACTTCAAGGGTTTTTTAATGTAATAATTAATGATTTTAATAATAGAAAACAAGTAGGTATTCGCATTGTTTATTGACAATTGTTATGTAACGAATTAACTTCAATTTAAAAACAAGGAGAATCTAGTCGTTTGTAAAATATTCTAGCCGCTAGTTAAAAATAGTGTCTAGCCGCTCGTATGCGGTTCTGCAAACACAGGCGCGCCGGCACGTGAGCGATCGGCCATTTTACCCGCACCCAGATTTTGGCAGCGGAACAAGGAGGTGCGTCTTACGTGCCTTGATGCACGTGGCCGCCCGGCATGGTTTTCTGGCGTCATCTTGCCTTCCATGCTTTTAGTACATTGTAAACTCATTGACTTTGCATAAACCTAAACAGTAAAGTCAGTGACTAGTGCATTAACTTCCTACGAGTCACAAGATGCTGGCTGACTGGGACTCAGCGGTCCACGGCATCACCTTTTGAGATGGACCGCCACAGTTCGATCTATGTAAGCTGAAAACTATTTCCTCTTTGTATGTGCTACAAAACGTCTATGTTTAAAGTAATCGTCCGATTGTAGACTCACCAGAGAGAGAGGTAATTGAACCTCAGATAGGTTAGGTACTGCCCATTATTATTGAACCCGTATGTACTACCTGTAAATGTCTTCCCTGTAAAATAAACCCTGTCTAGAAAGCACGCATCTTTTTCTTTGGTGGTTGAGTACCTTTTTACTAAGCTGGCATGAGGCTGTGCCAATTCACGACTTGCAGACGAGAGCTGTAATGCTTTTACCAACTGAGCTATCCTAGTGGAACCCTGGGTCAACCATCGCATCTGGCCTCAACGTGAATTAACCTGTCTCTGTACTATTACATTGCCACCCTAGGTTTGGGCTAGCCCCATATCACTGTTGCTCCGACGTGTTTTAACTGCCTTTCCTTATCACAATTCAAAAGCATTAGAAATAATCGATCAAAGCAATTTACTGGAAATTTTCGAAGAAATTGGAATAATTCTGTAAATTTATAATCTGTTCGCGCTATGTTGCGACTTAAAATTATGACTCGGCATAGATTTGATATGAATATAACAAAATAGTGGTAAATACTCATACGATAGACTTCAAATTCTCAGATAGCCAAATAAATATAGTAAAAGAACCTTAAAAAACTGTCATGAAGCTGAAAAATGGTTACGTGGAATAGATTTTTTCTGTTAATCTCTTTTTCTTCCCCTTTTTCCCGAATTCTCTCTATTTTTCTTTTAACCTTTTTTTTGGATTTGTGATTTTCCCAATTTAATAGCATTTAGAAAATAAAGGCATTTAGTGCAAAAGAAACTCACTGGATAAAGTTACCTGACCTACGGACAGAATATTTTTTATTTGTTTTCAAGTTTAAATTGTGGAACTCTACGAGTATATTAGTTAAAAGATTTATTTAACATAAAAATATTATTTATAGGATATAGGTGTAAGATACTCTCAGTATCGCCCTGGTGATAGACCACCATTCAGAATTGAAACGTTGCTTGAAATGACTTTTAGCCGTGTTTAGTGACCAGATCTGAATAGCCAGGCATTTCCCTCCTTCCTCTTCCCCTTTTCCTTCCCCTCCCCGATACCTTCAGCTTCACAAAATTCCCCAATTGGGAATGCAATAGTTTCACTGGCTCCAGACGGTTGGGAGCAGTTGGGACTCTTGTGCGGTATTAATATTAAAAAACGAATTCGACAAAACTGGTATAAATTTAGCATGTTTTAGCATAGCCCTCTGGAATTATCAAAGTTACAAGCCACCACTGTTCTCGGCATGATTGGGCAATTTCCAATATAATTCACCGCGCTACGTTGTCCAAGTCTCCGGGTGGATTATAATAGCAAAACCCAGACAGACCGACGTCCTTACCTTTAGCCTTTTCACTGAATAAAGTTCCAATGCAATTGCAGATGAACAAGAACAGCAGGAATCATTTATAATATACGTACACCATTCCTTTTAAGTACGTACCTATTCACTATTTGAGTTACCCTCCATTGTAATGTAGGTACTGCGTAAAAATAAACAAAATTGTTCGTTCTCATCAATAAAAATACAAACCGACTTAGAAATTCGCAAGTGGAACCGCGTTTCACTCCAATTTAGTTCTCATGGTATATGTAACAGTCCAGTTTCCTCCAGACGTGCCTCCATTCCCTTCGTCTCTTTTTTCCCTTTGAGATATAAGGGACAGAGTTTTCGAACGTTCCATCGGTTGAATGGGGGAGTCAATTTTAAAGTGCCATAAAGGGCATTATTTGTAGCGGAGAATGAAAGGAAATTTATCGTATGCTTTAAAAGTTTTAGTATGGTTCGATTGATAAGAATGGCACAGATGTAAGTCGCCATGAGATTTCATACGTTGAATTGATTTACTGTTATGTGTGCAGTAAATTACTGATTTTTAGTGCAAATAAAACCTTAATAGTAATGAATTTATGTCCTTCGGAGTAAATGCCAATGGATTTTTTTACGGGCGACTTAAATTTATTGTTGGAAACGTCTGGGGAAGGAGTATTTTAATCGATACGGTGAGAATGATTCCAATCGTACCGTGTCATGAAATATGCACCAATCAGGGATGGATAACTCGATGACCTTGGATGAATTAGCTAGTTTTTTCTTGTTCTTTAAAACAAGCGAAAAAAATGGAATTTCTTCGAAAGATTGGTTGGGGCGTCATTATTAATAAATGAATTAAAAATTTCTTTGTAATCAACACTTTATTAATATATACATAACAAGATGTTTGTCGTCGGGAATATATGGAATACTAAATACTATACTCTGTGTATTCCCGATAAGGACAGCATCGCTTTCGAAACATATTGATATGTATATATTAATACAGTGGAAATTACAAAGAAATTTTTAATTCATTTAGAAAAAAATTGTACATATTTTATAGTATTTTTTCGCCGGCCATGATTAGGATATTCCTGTATTATAGCGGACGAAATTGGCCAGTTGATTGGACAAGTATTACAAAAGTAGTATATATTACATATAGTTGGTGTGAAGAATAATGAAGAAAATTTGTCAATATTAATCAGGGTATTACAGATAGAAACAAAATTGAGAAAAATATATATACCTGACGGCCTCCATGGTTGAGGGGTAAGGCTCTCGACTACGAATCCGAAGGTCGCAAGTAAATTTTATTGAATTAATTTGTGCTGTTTCACAATTAATTAATATAAAAATAATATATAGTATATTTGCTCACGTTGTGAGTGGAAGATACTCTCAGTATCGCCCTGGTGAAATACCACCATTCAGAATTGAAACGTTGCTTGAAATGGCTTTTAGCCGTGTTTGATGGCCAGATCTGAATAGCCACGTATTTCCCCACCTTCCTCTTACTCTTCTCCTTCCCCTCCACAATACTTTCAGCCTCACAATATTCCCCAATTAGGGATGCCATAGTCTCACTGTCTCCAGACGGTTGGGAGCAGTTGAGATTCTTGTGCGGTATTCATGTAAAAAAAAATTTTTTTTTGTAGGTAAAAGTATACGTTGACAAGTTATTGGTGTATCTAAATACTCCCATATTTCAGAGCATCTTAAAATCTTCACTACCTCAAATGTGAAGGTTTGCTGGAAGGTATTGTTAGGAATGGGGGAAAAGGGGGACTAAGAGAGAAGAATGGGATACGTGGGAAGCCAGTGTTAGGAAAGGGGGGAAAGGGGAAAGAAAAGGGTTGGGGAAAAGAAGGCAGTACAAACTCACCTTGAGGCCAGAAGCAGAACTGGTCCCAGGCTCTACTGCGGTTAGCTCAACTGGTAAAACATTGCGTTTCTCATCTCAAAGTCAATGGGTCGGCCGCGGCTTTAGGATCGGAAATTGTAACTAGCTACTTGAGTGAAGAGATGTGTACTTTCTATTCAGGGTTTATTTATAACAAAACGCGGGCAGGTAAATTACATACGGGATTCACCACAAAGGATGGTACCTAATCTGTTCCTGACAAATCTCTCTCTGATGGTTCTCCAATCGGACGTGTTATTTGAAAAGGCACAGCTATAAATCAGCACATAATGAGTGGGGAATGTAGAAGCAGCTTACATGAGTAAATGGCAATCGGGTGACGCTGACGGCATGTCTGGGTCTCCACGCGGACAGCTTCTACGGATCACAGGTAGATTATACACTCCAACACTGATTTTAAGAATTAGAGGAAAGCACAGACCAGGCGTTTACAAGGTGCTGGTTTAATAACTGACTGCTACATTCCCTAGGCACACATGCAGTTGATAATTCCATGTCTGGATTAGGAAATCCAATGGCGTGCGTTCGCGTGCCCAAGGCACCAGAACGTGCTTGACAACTCCGTGTCTAGATTGGGAATGATGCAATAGCGAGCGGCTACGGCACACACGCAGCTGATAGCTCTGTGTCTCGATCCAGAATGATATGGCGGCTGATCGTTTCGCGAGCCCATGCCGTCCAGCCGCCGGAAATTATTCCAGCGCTGTCCCATTGGTTGATAAACAATGATGGTCGGCGGAAACTTACCGGATTGGTTGATAATGGTCATGTGATTGCGAGACGTACTGCTATTGGTTGAAGCGTAACGTTTTACAATCGAGCGGCTAGGCGTAAACCAGTGGCTAGAAATATTATTCCTCCAATGACTAGAATATCCTATTTTTATTACGTAACAGTATTTAAATCAATTAACGGGATGGCTCCGGCATACCTGTCAGAACTATGCATTCCTGAAAATTCCAATTCACGACAGCTCTTAAATCTGCGACGTCGTCGGCTATCGGAAGGCTGAAGGCACCAAAGCGCATACCAGGGGCGCTATATCCTTTTAAAGGAAGATTCCTTATATTTTTCCTTAGGCTTAAAGGCTTCTTGTTTAACTGCTGAATTCCGATAAGACCTAGTAAAAAGATCCTAAATAGGTTGTTAAGAGAATATTTGAAAACACAAATTGATGAAATATCTACAAGTGACACAAGAGTTTGAACCAAAACCTTTAAAAACGATTACATTATATTATAATTCATTTTCAACCATTTTCACTTTGTTTTTAAATATCATAAATAAGCCGTTTAACAAAGAATCTAGTTTTATAAAAAGGTACCTACCTCATTAGATAGTAATGATCTTTTTTCGTCTCTAGTTCTAAAAGTGACATTTGAATTTGTGCTGACCGAAGGAGTGGGTCATTCCACTTATTTTAAAAACTCGGTTCCAATTCTGAGTTTAGCCACATGAATCGGTTTTCATTCCTTTCGGTAAGCATATGTCCGCCGTTCCCGAATCAAAAATTGTTCATATTACACTAATGAATTACAACGCCTTTCATTTCTGACTGTAATCCAAAACCTTTGCCACTCCTTGAGTGTGATTTCGGAACGAGTAAATCTGGATTTGCGAACTCGGAGTGAGTCCACCGCCTTCGGAATCGAATTCATTGGACTCGGCCGGTCGTACGACTCTCTTTAATGCCGCGCTTGACGTGAATTGTCGAAAATGTTAACACCTATATAAGTTTTATTAATTTTTAGTAGCTAATTATGTTTAAAGTAAATAATAACGTAATTGGTAATACTTTATATTGAGTTTTTCTCTTGTTAAAACATAGCAAATATTGACATTTTTGATTAATGTCGCTCGCTGAATTCAGCTGACAGCTGTCATCCGAGAGAACGTGAACCGCAGTTAAGTCAGAAGGCTTTAACCCTAAGGAAAAAGTTAAGGAATGTTCCTTAAAAAAACGGAATATCGCCCCAGATACTAAGTTTGGTGAGTGTGCTTTCAGCGTGTCAGGCCCTAAAGCCTGGAATGAACTGCTATACGATCACACCGAAGCTAACTATTAATACCTACCTAAAGTAATTAACGCAAAAATTTGAAACTTTTCATAGTCCGGCGATATAGTAATTAACTGTTTTAAAAAATTTGTAACAGTAAATAAATATTATCTAAAATCTCCAATAAAATAATGTTTTTAATAAATACATACTCTTCTTTTGCAAATAACCTTCTAATAAAATAAATATCAATGATAAACAGCATTTAAACAGTAACTGAAAAATCATACAATGTGCAATGTTTTCTAATATTGTGTCCTGTCCGAACAAAATCGTATCTTCTCAAGCGAAAACTTTGTAATTTAACGTTTTAATCTGTAGTAACCTACCAGGTAAGTATGTTCCTGTATCTGTTTATACATAATAAGATAAACCCTAGAAAGTAGTGTTTGTACAACGCCCACGAGGTGATTTTGCACAAAAATATTAGTATTATTATATATGACAGCTAGAGAGCAAAATAGTAAAAAGTGATCACAGAACATAAGTGTTATATAGTGCATGTGATTTTTTTAAGACATAGGTACATAGAGAAAAGAAAAATAAATACATACGAGTATATGTAAAAAAAAGATAGATAACGAGTACGTAATAAAAGTGAGAAAGAAATTGACACAAATCATCTGATATCTATGGTGAACAAGGCTCGTAGTATTAATAATAATATCTTTATTGTAATAAAGTTTAACTATAACGAAAATACGTTTGTAATATAGTGTACAGTGGTTTATAAAGTAGATATACAAAAAGGAAAATAATATAATAACAGTAGGTTATACGTAAAGAACAGAAATGCATAGTTATAAGTTGAAATTTCACTTAACCCGCCTCACTCGGCTAGCCTGTGTTGAGGCAGTAATTTTGAATATTATTTTATAATGCCTATGAATATACACTTACATTAAGATATGTTAAATCAATAACTTCGAATTTGGGTGAGTGCATCGGTAAATGCCCTATCATTACTTTTAATTCAATTTTTTACATTGTGTTTGAATTTTTTTTTCTGAGTCAGATTTTTTGATGCTTACAGGAAGAATGTTGAAAATTCTTATCGCAAAGTACCTAAAATTCCGTTGCCCAAAAGTATTACCAGTTAAAGGAATTTGGAGTAAATCTTTGTTAGTATTTTTGGTAATGCGAGTGCTTAGTCTTTTTTCATAGTATTTATGTTTGTTTGTATATAGAATGTAAGACATGGATGGTGAGTATTTAAGTCGTTAATGTGTAGAATTTATGAGTATTATGAAATATTTCGTATTTTTCAATACAATTATTATTATTATATATATATATACTTCCTCTGCATGAGTAAGAAATATAAAGATAATTCATAAAGTAGTCAAATAAAGAAATGTGTTCCAACAAACACAACTGAAATAATGTATGTATTCAACAATAATACGACTGTGTATGTATGCAGAATGAATTTCGAAGCTTAACACTGAAGTTTGCACCTGCTAAAACAAATCTTAATAATCCTTTCGGTCGTTTACCTCCACCACCTATTTCTACGAGCAACCGTAGGCGTAGTCGTGATTTATTATATCATTTATATTTCGCATTCTCGCGGCTCTCGAGTTGGTGACCTCTGCACCGGCGCAGACGGTATTCATAATACGCCCGTAATCTACCACTAAATAGATAGTTTCTTTGCACATGTCCAGGGCCAACGAACCTGCGGCACACGGCCCGAGACGCCGCGCCGGCAACTGTGTATATATTGTACAACTTGTCTGGGCTCAAGAACCGACACTTTATATTTTAGATTGAAATTTCACATCCATTTAGGTTAAAGGAAGAAATTTTCCCGCTGGGATAGGATAGTTGGGAATGTTGGGATACTGTTCTTGTGGTGGTTAAATTTAATCAAATATGTACACAGCTGATCGAATAACCACGTTTCGATTTCAAATTGTGTATTTATGGATGGTTGGGTGCAAGTCAATGTGAAGACAGTACCTAGCCTTAATTTATTCTCCCACTCTTGCTTGTTTAATATTATCAAACTTATACTTTTGTGATCATTTTTAATGAAAACCTAATGGAAACGAAAAATTATTTCGTAGCCTTTCTAAGTATCGTTATAAAATTCACTTTAAGCAAAAAAAATAATTGTAATATAATATGCGCGGACAAGTATTGATTTTATTTATTTTTTACACATTTTACACGTACAACATAGTTATGTAATATAAATTCTATTAAAAAAGATAAATGTTTCAATTAACGAAAGCTAAATGTTTTTGAAACATGAATATTAATTTCAAAAATTACAAAAATATGTAAATAATTAGAGTTTTACAGAAACTGTTGAAACTACACGGGGAAAACAAATATAAAGAAGCGAAATAAATAAAAAGTTTCTAAAATTAATAAGAAATATTTTATACAAACCGCTGTTTAATATATAAGTAACAACGTGTTTTCGAAGCGAAGCTTCCTTCATCATGATACACAAAACACCAAGAAATAATGACAAATAGAAACAAATAATAAATACAGAAAAATAATAATTATATAGACAAATTACAGACATAAACAAAAATTTTATAAATCAGTTAAGTAATTGTTTAAAAATGAAAAATGTGAAAATAAATTTAAGAGGTGGCTATTTAAAAAAAAACTTATTATTGTTAACATTTTATTGACCATTAACACCTTTTCTAAATTCCAATAATTTCAAATTTATCTAATTGTAAACCAGTTGTATTCGTATGTAATATTTTTAAACCTTTATTTTATAAGTCAAATGAATGATAGTTTCCAAAGTAAGGTTGAAAAATTCAGAATAATTCTTATTGCTTGAACACCTTAGGTGCTCCTTAATTCTAGTATTAAAATTTCTTCAAGACTTTCATTTATAAAGAAAAGTTACAAACGTTACAGATTTATTTAGAGACCCCCGATTTATTTAAAATATCATCTTCGTCCTTGTTATTAAAAAAAAATGTATTTATTTTTCTCTTAAATTTTATCATGTCAAGAGTCAGAATAACAAAAGAGTATGTAGGAGACAGTATATGAGTATGATCAAAGCGAGGAGTTCGGGTTTAATTCAATTCCTCCATCATATTTATTAAAAGCTTCTTACGCCGAGTAAAGTAATTTTATAGATATTTTCGAGTCCTAAAATTCATTTTATGAATACTTTTCAGTCCTAAAAATTAATACCAATAATTCAATAAATACCAACTCTTCTTGTGCCACCGATTATCTAATAAATGTAACATCAATAGAAAAGGAGAAACAAATAACCATGTAAAACTATCATCTCTATAATTAAATTTTTCTAAAACTGTGTTCATCTGAAGCGACCTGCCAGGTAAGTATGTTTTTCTGTATCTGTCTGTACATAATTAGTTAAGAAATATTTGTACAGCGCCCTTGAGGTGATTTTTCACAAAAACGGCGCTATACAAGTCATCCAACTATTATTATTACACTAGCAGCATTTAGAACTTATTAAAATTGTTGTATATATATATTTTTTAAAATTTTATCACGAATGTTTGCCATTTACAAATAATTTTATTTTTATAATGTTGTGCTCGTTTCCACCTACATATTTGTTGCATTCAACGGGAACTTCAAAGGAACAAATCTTAGGGTGGAAGCAATCTTTAATATCTCCCTTTCATTGGTAGAAATTCGGCAGCACAGTTACGAGTTGTTGTAGGTAGGCACATAAACATGCATAATATCACAAACGGACTTACTAAGTGAAAGGATTAACTATTGATTAATGTTCACACCGAGACTGTACCAACCGCACATCACTTGAAACTCCCAAGCTACCACAAAGTCAAGTTCCTATTACTCAAATTATTTACTCTTCTATCTTCTCAAAGTTGTAGTAATTAATAAGACTTAAAATCATTTACAATGAGCGGGATAACTCCCCTTGTCTCGACGGAAAACGAAAAACTTAAATTTGTATGCATTGAATTAATGGCTAAAGTTAATTTCGAGGCTTTTGAGACAACTTTCTATTCATTTATTCAACTTTCTTGTAAAGCAATTCATAGCGATTTTATTTAATAGCTTAAAGTACTTCAGCCTCAGGGAGTCCGTTGACCAGAGGCTCGGATTCTGCGGGATCGATTCCTGTTAACATAATAATGCCTGAAGGCAGTGAGACTATGTCATTCTCAATTGGGGTATGTTTTGAGGCGGAATGGAGTGCCGAGGGGTCCTTTTCCCGGGAAAATGGGAGGTTGCGATGGATCAGGCTATTCAGATCTGATCGCCAAATACGACTAAAGCCGTTTAAAGCATCGTCCAACCTTTAGATTCTGAATGGTGGTCTTGAGAGGTCACCAGGGCGATAATGAGTGTATCTACCACTCCGCAAAATCTGTGCAAATTTTACAAATAACATACATGGCAATAAACGCAACACGACGCTTAACATTTGATAAAATCTTGTTATTTAAAATTATTAATAATTGCATAGACTTGCCAGAGCTCATTAACTTTATAAATATTCACATACCCTCAAGACCAACCCGACTAACCGATTTTTTTTAATTTTTCGCATGCAGGGCCAATCTTAGGATAAATTCTCCAATTCCCCGTATTTGTTCACAATACCCTTTCAAAATATCGAACCGAAGTAATACGTACGACCACAAATTGATGCACGAGTATAAAATGTGTCGAGAGCATCTATATTCCTCTTCCTCTCCCCCTTCCTTCTTATTTTGTTTTTTCTTTATCTTGTTAGCTTCATAAATAAATAAAAAATCTGTATTTAACCACTGTTAGCACAAGAAACTTTTTTTGCTTACCTTTTGTTAAACTTCATTTGTATATATATTTGTATTAAAAGATAGTTTGTAAAATAAATAAATACGTAAAAGCAAAATAATGTCTATTGGTTACAGAACCGAGATAACAAATCTGAAGGTATCAAGGTGACAAGTCTTCAAAATGCGATTAAATCTGCGTGTGGTTAAGACGATGATAAAATGAACACAATTCGTTTTTGTTTCAGGGTGGCATGTCTCAAATATTGCACCAAAGCATGTGGTATCAAAATTACACTTTTCAAAACTAGGATAAGATCTACATCTATAGGAAACTATTTGGTATTGAATAAAGTTTCAAATCAGATTTTAATCTAAGTGTTGTACCAATATAATATGAGTCTCAAGAAAAACTGCCAAATATTTGTGTCGATTATTTGACGTTTAACATTCCGATGATACTTAGCTTGCTGCAAATACTATATAAAATATGATTAACGTTTAATCGCAAATGTTTTCTGTTTTATTATTTAATGTGAAAATACCTACGTGAAAATGTGAAAACAACCGATGAGGCGAGTGTGTTGAGACATTTATGATTATACAGCATTCACGTGTAAACGCGTGCATAGTTTATTTCGGCTACTGACGCAGATAGCTCGGGTCAAGGTCGTTATGGGTAAGCTGATTGTGTTGTAAAAACAAATTTGATTCGTCTACCCAATATAATCGAACTGTTTATTAGCGATTCACCTCCGAAGTCCTTCAAAGTTCGTGTACCCACCACACGTAGGCACTTGTACCCGGCGTGTATTATTTAGATTTACGCGATTATGGATTATATTCGTAAGGCTACGGAAGGCATTGACACTAAATGTTGAATTATATATACGGTCGTTTGTTAATAAATTCTCCGTTATCTACGAATAATTATCTAATCACATTAAAAGTGACAATTAAACTCCCACTCTCCTTCAAAAATCACACCAACAATAATTGACATAAAAACAAATAAAATGCTGGATACGCTACATAGGGAGATCTGAAATAGAAAATATGTTGACATCAAATACAGACTAATACTGAAAACACCTCACCTTACATTTTTTTTTCAGCAATCACATCAATTTAATTTAATATTTTGTAAATGAAATCCTCAGCACGAGGAATCCCAGTGAGGATATCATTATTTTTTATTTCTTATAAATATAAAATAAAAGAAGACGAAACATTATTATTACTATTACCATCGGCATATCATCACCATGTCTCGATTACTGCTGGTTTTTTTTTGTGTTCCGAAATGTTAAAAAACGTCTAGGCGCTGTGATGTTTAATCTAAAACCTTAGGCTAAATCATTTTACGAGCAACTATCACAGGCTAAAATTTTGCAAAAGCTGATTTTTCTTTTATCTTGATTTTATACGGTAGTATTTCAATAAAAAGGTACCTATACCATATTTAATTTCTTTTTTTTTTAAATTCCAGCAGGACTGGGTGGATAATTCAAAAGCAATCTGCAATCAATTATGAGATATATGTAAAACAATTTCAATAAATAAAAATAAAGGGTTATATAAAAATAAATAAAAATTCCCATTAATATTGGGAAAGCGCACGATACTGTGATTATCATCATACAATTAATTGAATCGTTTTTTGTCTGTTATCTTTTCCCGTGATGATGCGGTGCTTATTGCTAGTACGAAGATCTACAATCCCTCGTATCTAGGATGAACCACGAATGTATGAAGACCGAGCTGATGATGATAGCAGACTGAATGCCGTAGAAATGAGAACTCTGAGACGAATGTTTGAAAGAATGTATGGCTGAAGTTAGCGCAATGAGCAAGATTAATAAAGTGACGCTTAGATGGTTTGAGAATGTAAAGCGAATTAACGAAGAAATATGTGTAAGGAGAATGTATAAGGCGAATGTGAATGGAAGAAGAAGCCGGGACGCCCGAAAAAGACATGGCACGATCGAGTGAATCAAATACTTGAGTCGGGCCATGCCTTCCCTTCATACCCAATCGTGGATGCCATTTTCCCACTGGCTCTAACACTGCAGCATTTGTATTTTTAAAAATACAGTTCTAGTAGAGTACTTTCATAAAGATCTTCTACTATCGGAAGACAACATTTCCTCAACCTACCGACCAGTCTGAAATAGAGATGTTCTGCTGCAGCTAAATGGCTCTCGGATATTTTTTAATCTTTAACCATATGGTTCGCCTTGTGCCAGTACTACTCTCTTCCCAGTCTAGAATAGAGATGTTCTGCTGCATCTAAATGACTCGGATATTGTGTCATGTGGTTCCTTTTGTGCCAATACTCCTTTGGCATATTTTTTCTTACATCGTGTTGTGTCTAACTTGACGAATAAATGTTTTGCAAACATTAAACTTCCATGTAAAGCGTGATGATTTCCTGGATTTTGGCCAAATGCGTGAAAATTACATAGGCGATACAACAACTGAGTTATGGAAATGCACTGAAACTATTTCCTTTATGCTTTGTTCCCATTGATATAGAAAAGTGGGTTAAAATTTTTCACGAAGGATGACCGATCAAAACGTTAGTTTAAATTACTACACGTATTTGGTGACAAGATTAAATAGTCGGGTACTTCCTCACCTTCTTCTTCCCCATCTCCGTTATATTCCCATTATTTTCAGCCTTACAACATACCCCATTTGGGGATCTAATATTTACGTTAAAATAAACACTAAAATTAACGGCGTTGCCCTACCCATTATATTAAAAAAGAACAGTTCCTACCTCATTTTTTGGTCAGCTATTATATTATTCATCTATAATTTCTTCAAACGATTGGTATTCACATGGTGGTATAAACTTTGTATTCAAAATACTATTTCCCCACCTTCCTCTTGCTCTTCTCTTTCTCCTCATCAATACCTTCAGCCTAACAACATTCCCCATTCCCCATTGGGAATGCCATAGTATCACTGGCTCCAGACGGTTGTGAGTGATTGGGACTCTTGTGCGGTATTCACATAAAAAAAACTATTATTATTTTATATATTCCTGATGAAGAAAGCTTCGCTGTTGAAAGATGTAGATATATGTGTAATGTGTATTGATAAAGTGGTGAATACAAAGTATATTATTTAATTGATTTGTATTATTTATCTCTTCAGTGAACACAAGTATAAAAAAACATGGTGTCAACAGAAATCAGTAGGTTCAAATTATTGCACTGGGGGTTTACCTAGTTAATGTTAAAGTCAATTTTACTTGGGGTGTATTCAATTGTAGCGTGGTTTAGTGTCCAATTAGTAACGTTCGTGACATTTTGGCATAATATGTTTTGGATATCACTAATCCGGCTTGTAGCGTGTCATCTTTATATGTCCGAAATGGAATTCTGCATACGTCGAGGAATTATGTGGCCAATACTCTCGGAGTTTTACAGACTAGGTACGATTTGTTTTAGATTTGGCAATTTTCCAATAATTTAACTGGTGTGATTAAAGTAAATTTTATTTATTTTGGAATTGTTAGGATAAAACCGTTATTCTCTATTTGTTTCTTAGGAAATTATCACATTAATAATAATAATAATGATGTTTTACTATCGTATTTTTTTATAACAAAATAACAAATGACGGCCTCCATGGTCGAGGGGTAAGAATTTCGACTACGAATCCGAAGGTCGCGTGTTCAAATCCCGGCGTGCGCAATTAAATTTTATTTAATTAATATGTGCTGTTTCACAATGAATTAATTTAAAAATAATATATAGTATATTTGCGCACGTTCCAGAGTGGAAGATACTCTCAGTATCGCCCTGGTGAAAGACCACCATTCAGGACGGAAACGTTGCTTGAAATGGCTTTTAGCCTTGTTTGGTGACCAGATCTGAATAGCCAGGTATTTCTCCACCTTCCTCTGCCCCTTCTCCTTCCCCTCCCAATACCTTCAGCCTTACAACATATCCCAATTGGGAATGTCATAGTCTCACTGGCTCCAGACGGTTGGGAGCAATTGGGACTTTTGGGCGGTATTCATATAAAAAAAAAATTTAAAAAAAACCAATAATGATGTCCTCACTGCCCTCACTGGGATTTCCGGGGCTGAAGATTTCATTTACAAAATATGAAATTGAAATATATTAAATTGATATGATTGCTGAAAAAATAAATAATAAGGTGAGGTGTTTTAATTGCAGTTGAGAGGTTTCGTTGTTAGTCTATATTTGGCGTTTCCGATCTCAATCTATGTAACGTATGCAGAGTTTTATTAGATTTTTAATTTATTGTTGTAGTGATTTTTAAAGGAGAGTGGGATTTTGTTATAGAGTTTAGTACCATAGCATAAAAAGTTTTTTGTCCAAATATTGTGTTTTTGGTTCCTTTTTGGACTCTGGGATCAGGTGTTTCTAATATGTGTGTTTGCTGTTATTTCTTTTTTTTGTGTTTATGAATGTAAAGTAGTATTGTTTTAGAGTATAATTGTTTCATTTAAATAATGTTAAGTTTGTTGACGTTTTCGATGCTAGGGAAATTAAATATTAGAGTAATTTAAGAATATTATTATTATCACTGCCCCATCCGATAATACTATATTCTAGTATAATAATTGAGAAATTATGTCATTAATAATTAGGTGTAATTTAATTAACTTTTTTTTTTATTTAAAAGAAAATCATATATTCAATCATGTAAATTTAAACTTTAATCATAACATATACCATGTTAGTTGGAATTCGCTGTGGGATTAGATTTTAATTAATTTGTTTTCAATCTGTGCGTTCATACCCAGGGCTATCGATTATCGTAGCCAAGATAAAATTTGGAACCGTATCTCCAATATTATGAACATTATTTTTTTAAATAGAAAAATGTATTTTTTTCAAAGTCCATAGATAGAACTTATTACGCTTTTTTAACAAATTTATCTACGAACACAGAAACAAGATTTTTCGAATGAAGAAATTTGTCCTTTTTAGGTGAAAAATCTATAAAACCGTTAAAATGGTAAATACATTTAACGTATTTAGGTTCTTTTTATGTGAATATTATATAAGTAAAGTTATCGAAAAAAACAGACTATTGAAAATGACTGGAGGAAATTGCCATTACACGTGAAAACTAATATCGTTTTTCAATATGAAACTAGACAATATTATTAATATATTAACTGATTCAATATCTGCCTAAATCTAATCGTGAATAATATAACAGATACCTCCACAACTACCTTTGCATATTCATCACCGTTTTTTTTAACATCCAACCATAAAGAGTTTTTTCCTTGTCGTTAGTTTCATCCCCTCAGGTCAAGAGGAGGGGGCACTCAATGGGGGGAGGTGGTGGTGTGAGTTGGGAGGTGCTGTGCAGTGGTAGGTGAGAGTTTGGGGGTGGGGTTGTATTAATCAAGCCCCTTTTTAAGTCTACTTGTGATGTCTAGACCCTGCACAAATTTGCCTCCCCCTGAGTGGCGGTTCCATCGATATGTGACGCCGTCACGGTGTTGCATTACATGGGTATTGCGGCTAATATACGAGTACCCCGCGCTTAGCAGGCTCGATTCCACTCCTAATACTCCCGCACCAATACCTCGAATGTAACTCTGTAAATGTGTTTTTATATTTCGCCACTTTTGTAACTATTTTGCTAATTACATAAAAGCTTATTTTATAATTTCTTCAAAAGATTCGTATTTACTTTGTGGCATCACTATTAATAAATTAAATTAAATTTAATAAATAATCAAAAAAAAATTGCTGTCTCTTGTATTCATTTTTATATTAACATTGATAATAAAAATAATATCTTTTTAAAATTATAATATATATTTGTTATTCAGTGTTTTATAATATTTTTTAATAACATTTTTGATTAACTATTTACCTAATTTAGTCAATTTTTGTTCATGTTTATAATTAGTCTATTCTTACATTATTGTGTTCTATTTTTATCATTTGTCTATACTTGACATTATTATTTTTAGTATTCTGTATATTCCTGATGAAGAAAGTATCGCTTACGAAACATGTAGATATCTGCGTATATTAATAAGGTGGTGAACACAAAGCAAACATTTTAATTAATTTATAAATAAAAGCTTACTCAATTTAAAACCATTTGATAATATACTCGTACAAAGATGCAAAACATCTAAGTACTTAATCATTTAAGTCAAAATATAAGGACGACCAACTGAGCCACTCGGGCATCTATAAATTAAGTTGCAATAACTATTAACTGTTCGGCATTTCAGCACCTAATGTCAATATTAAAATCAAATAATAATGTACTTGAAGTACCTTTGTATAAAACTAGGCTTGCTCAAAGACGTGCTTTTTTATTACTCTTAAAATTTATAATTTACTATCTGCAGAATGTAAGTGTCCAAACATATTGTCTTTAAACATATACAAAAATGTTATAAAAAAACTGAATATAAACCAAAGATATCAACCTTTTCCTGTTATAATTGTATGTTTTTCCCCATTTTCTTTTCTTTTCTTTTTTTTCATTTTCTATTTTCTACTTAACTTATATTTTTTTTTTTACTTGCTTTCAACATCCATGTGTTAATATAAATATATCAATATACTGCCACTAACTGATAGCAGGTATACCCACGCACTGGCCTTGCCTATGTGAGATTTTTTTGCATTATATACATTACACGCAGGTTTATGCACATGTTTTCAGATGTATTTATAATTTAACGTTAAAAAAAAACATGTTTATAACCTATGTACCTTGTTTGTGTGAATGTATGGATCAAGAAATTAATTAATAAATAAAATAAAAATGATTTAAAAATTTTCCACATCTTCTGAATCCCTCTCTCCTAAGAAGTTCTGTCACTTTCTTTTTTTATATATTGTCCCATTCTATTACATTTAAGCATATTTCTGTCTCACTTTTTCAATGTTTCGTTTTATGTTTTGTCTCCCTCCTGATTATATTTTGTGTTTCTCTCCTATATATGCGTATTTTTGTTAAGTTTTTAATTTTACCCCGACGAAGCTTGGGATAAGCGACACCGGTTGGAGTTGAATTTAAAAATAATAATTAATTCAAAACAAAGTGTTTTATTCAATAAATATGTCAAACCACAAAGTAATTGCTTTCTACGAAGACAATCTTTTATGTAATTACAGTGATTGCTTTCTTTGAATATCTAATTAATCAGCGTTGAAAAGTTTTGAATCATTCCTCCAGACAATCAAAGTCATAGTCGGTTTTAACGTGGGCAGTAATAGTTTTCGTCTCTTGCTCCAAGTTGTAAGATAACGCGTTCTGTCCCATTTTTAATTTTGTTTTGTGATGTTTATTTTTAGTTGAAAATGTTTTTTTCAACAGTCACGGGTCATTAGTAAAATCAATAAAATGATACAACCTTGGGTACTGTACGGTTGAACGTAACATGTCTAACCCTTAAAAAAAAAATTTTTTATTAAAAAACCTTTGTAACTTTTTTCCACTAATTTATTTTCGACCGGATCGGTTTCACCCTATCACGGGCATCCTTAGACTGGTACAATGAATACTAAATTTATGGTATATATAGCATGGATGTCGGGAGTGAGTTCCCTGCTTTCTAATATTGTTTTTATTATTTGAAATTTATTTTATTGCTGACGGAACTGTTTATTATGTTTTTAAAAACTACTTTCAGGATGGTTTCTTACCCTCTGGAAGACGGATTACATTGTGTTTATTTACTGAATCTATGGTTTTTTTTTTTAATTATACAAAGTCATTCGTCAGCTTTTAATTGAACACATGGTTCTTTCTAGTTTTGTTAACCGGTCCGGTCGAAAATAAATTAGTGGAAAAAAGTTACAAAAGTTTATTAATAATAAAAAAAAAACATTTTAAATATGGAATTTTACCATTAATTGAGAGTTTCAAAATTAGGAATATTGTCTAACCCTGGTTAAATTTTGTTGTTTATTTACTCTATGGATACTCGATTAAGTTCTCCTATTTTATTTTTTTACTTATTTTTATTTTAGTACATAAAACAAGCAACATGGCAAAAACTTTCATACGTGAATGTTTACATAGCAATAATATTCAATAAGTGCAATAAACAACAACAAACATTATCTCGCAAAAATGATAATAAAGATGAAAAAGAAGTGAAAGGTCGAAAACATTTTAATTTATTTTTTTAAATTGATTAATTGTGTCATTAAAAATGTTTATTTCATTATTAGAGCAGTGTATAGTATTGTAATTTCTTAATATCCGCGATAAAGGAGAGGAATATCCCGTATTTGTGTGATGGGCTTTAATATAAAAAAAATTGAAAACTGTCCCTCCGGGTTATAGTCATAAATGACTTTTTTTTAAATTTATCTAATTAGGATAAAAATAAGAAAAATAAGAAAAAAAAAACTGTACCAAAGCTCAAAATACACAAGAATATAAAGGAACGGAAAAAAATCAATATCCAGAATGTCAATATTAACATTAATAACAAATAAGTAAGCAATGACCGGTCAGTGGCTGAGTTCGCATCGCGTTTGAGTCTCACCCAGGCATCGTGAGTTCAATTCCTCGGCTGGCTAAGTCCTCCATTACGACAAAAGCAACATCTTCCGCTTGGTATGATGGTAGTAGGAGATTTTCAAATATTGTCAGGTCATTCGTAACCAGGGAATATTTGTCTTTCTTTAAAAAAAAACATGTAAAAAGTTTTAGTTAACAATAATTTATAAACTAGGTGGAAATAATTCGTTCATACATTTTTGAAATTGGCCAAGTTTAGATTATTTTCAAATATATCCATATTAGTTTCCGAGCTTTGGATTGGGGAATGCAAACTATAGTTGAAACGGGATATACATATTTAAAATTTTAGTGTTTGTCTTGTAGTTCGTTTAGGTATATATAGGTTGATTAAATGCAAGAGTTGGACAATCGAATTTACAATTTCATAATTTTAATAAAAACGGTTAGATTGGGTTAATAGGTAAGTACCAAGCGTAAAAATTCCCTCACACCTTTCCATTGCGAAATTTTAACATGGAAAACACAAACGTTATCTCATATTTAAATGTTTGAAATAGTTCCATTCATAGATTATTCCATATTAAAATACATCTCACACAGTTTTATTTTACATCTCCATGTTTCATGGACGAGTAGGTTGGGAGATACGAACCTCCCTCCAGTGGAGTAGTCAGTGTAGTCTCTCGTCCTCGTCTGAGTTTTGCAGGAGAATCCGTACAAAAAGAAAGCTGTATCCCAGACTGCGGTAAACGCTCTCCAGCCCCTACAGGATTTACCCTTGAAAATATTCAAGTTTTAGTCGAGGGCTTCTCGGACTCGAAGCGCAAGGACTCGGCTTCACCCTTACGTGAACGCTTCCGAGAAAAACGCTGTTTTGTGCTTATTTTTGGTTGAAATCATGTTGAATATTTTTGCATTTGTATGAGGAAACCCTTTTTAAGAAAATACGGCGAAGATAAAATGTTTTATTAGATGTGACATCTGATTGTTGAATTAGTCCTTACAGAGTGGGTACTCGAACTTACAGCAGTACAAAATAGGAATATAACTTGGCGAGTGGATTAAAAAGTTGAAACATTTTGTAGATATGACAAGATTTTTAACAAAACAAGATTTCTGACTAATTATTAATAAATACTTAAACAACATATACCAGGAATTAAATATAAAACCACCCCCTTACCTGGAGACTTTAGCAGATTATCATATTTGTTACTTTTTTAAAAATGATTATATTATAGGTTCGCTCAAATTACTTAATTGAAATCTGGGTAAAACGCATATGATACATACACGGTTATACTAAACTACTTTACAGGATTTACTAAACCATGTAATCTAAAAGCAATTTAATTTTAATTTTATAATATCCATCAAAAAATTATATCAGAAAGCAAAACTGTTCATAACAAGAAAACTTTACGAGTATAATATAAAATATGTCTTTTAATACATAAAATAAATAATTAATTAAAACGTCACAAGTGGGTACATAGATAAACACTTTACATAAAAAACATCATAATATACATTTAAATGCCATATATACAAATATGGCAAGCAATCCATTAGCTACGTTTCAGGCGAAATTATAAAAGGAAAAAATCTAGGCATAAACGAACAAAACCATTCTAGTTAAGTAAGTGAAAATGTAATTTACTTTTTTCTGAAATAAAAAAAAAATCTTATTAGGGAGTGACCTGGTGGCACTCTCTACAATCACAAAAATAAGTGGATCTACTCTCAATATCGCCCTGGTGTGAGACCATCATTCGTTAGCCGTGTTTGGTGACGAAATCTGAATAGCTAAGAACTTTCCGACCTCTTCTCTATTTCTTTCATTTCAAAAATTCTGATAAGACGTATTAAAATGTAATATACATACCGACCTAACAATACAATTGTCTATCGAATTACTGTATTTTGTACGTATACGTTGTTAATGTAGATACATATTGTTTGTTAACGCCATAAGCAGTCCATAAAATAAATAACTAATATTATTTACAAATTCCTTTTGTATCGCAAAGATAATAGAAAATAATGTATCATACGTGAGCAGGTGTGTGAGTTCTACAAGGTTCTTAACCCTTTCTAGACAGAATTTCTTCCACATAGTTAATTTATTCATTCGCACACTTGATGAGTTTAGCCAGTCTTTGATAAACTATTTTTAAATAACAACTTCAAAGCCGCCGTAATACTTAAAATATCGCAGTTTGAAATAACAAGTTATTGATGTAGACACGAGCTGTTGTTTGCTCATTAGAAGTAACTAGGGGGTAGCGTAGGCTCGTTTACAGGGGATGAAAGGAAACAATGATTAATTTAGTTATTAAATCTTCGGTAAATTATTTACATAAAGTTTTAACTTCTATCACGGTCACTCATCAAGTTTTAATTTTAAAGAAAAGAGAGAGGATAATAATAAGGTTACCACTGACGCCGGAATTAATGGACATGCCCTAAGTACCGTTTAGACGACTGGAGGCAAAGGTCACGTGACACCCATTTTGGCACCAGCCTAGTTTTCTGCCGTCCACGTTTATAAAACATTTGTAAAAATGGTCAAACCGAAGACTCGGTCTTTATAAACAAGCGGAATCTTTTTACTTATTTACTTTTTTACATAAATTGGTGGCACGCTTAGCTTACCCCTCGCCACCACTTACCCGGTTTCTTCTCCTTGCGTGTTAGGGTGTCTCTATGTATTATTTGCTCTGTGGAAACGATTTATTTTTTTAACTGCTGTATTTATCCACTTCATATACATAAAAGTTTTTTTGAACTCAATACCGTTTCAACTTTTTATTCGTAAGAGGTATCCGTTTTTCATATTTTTTGTGGAGCGCCAAATAATAAAAAAATATTGCCTGTAAAAGGAAAAAAACAATTCTTTTAAATATTCATCAGTGATGATAGCGAAAGTTGTGGGCGTGTCCGTGTGCTCGAAGTGACGTCTCTTTTCTATTTCTTCGGGTGAAATTAATCAAACATTTTCAAATATCGAAACTATTTTATTAACAGATATTCAATTTCCTTAGCCAGTTTTGGACCTAAAAGTTGAGAGATCTTGTTTTAATTGGCGACATTGTCAATTTTCATACAAGTCAGTTTAAATCACCCGTCTGGAGATATCTTTTTAATTTTAATTTAAAATTATTGATGTTATAATTTTCTCCGTTAGAGGCCTCCGCCTTTCTACACTGTCTTTCAAACGACCATATTATTCTCACATTATCGATAATTTATGTTTAAATAAAATTATTTTGATTTGAATTATTCGTTAACTGTGATGTATGCAAAACACAACATAAATATTGCTTGGCTTTCTAAATAAAATTTAATTCTCTCTTCTAAATCCCTCCCTCCTTTGACGTTCTGTCTCTTTCTTTTTTTATGTATTGTCCCATTCTATTAAATGTAAACATATCTCCGTCTCACTGTTTGGGATAAACGAAACTAGTCGGTGATTAATTTAAAATAAATTTTGTGATTCAGATGCAGTGTTTGTTTTTTTAATGAAATAAAATTAAATATTTTAATATTTTAGTATACATGCATGCAGTTTCCAAAGTGTTAAGCCTTTTCAAAACTTGGCCATGTTTGCTATAAATTTCCAAGAAAAAATATAATACGCTCTCGCCTGTAAACAAGTGGGTTGCATGTCCCTGCAGACTGCTCGGTACACACTACCAGGAGTACCAGGCACAGGCACAGGCACAGTGCGCCGGCAGCGTCTGCTCGCCGTGTCTTATTGCTAGAACCATATGTTTCCCAGGTTCTGTTCCCCGCCGAGGTACCAACTCTCGGAGGTCGAAAGCGTTTAACTTATTTTTCCGGCTGGAAAGGTTAGGAGTACTTGTGTTTGTGGATATGAAAACTCGTTATTTGAAAGCTTTGAAAGTGCAATGAATTTTGTTATTCCTGGAGAAAGGTTTTTTTATCGCTCTAATTTGATTCAATATTAAAGTTTTGTGTTGCATTCTCTGATATATTAATTTGTTGCCCATCAAATTGACGATCAATGACATCCTGAAACTTTGACATTAGAATGGTCCTCGTTAAATAATATTAAATAAATAAATAAAAATAAAAGGATATATTCCGGGGTATGGGGAGGTTAGTGCAATCCCACACGTCCCATACAGAGTGTAAATAAATATTATGTACCTATATGTATTATACCTATATATACCTATATATACCTATTATATTATGTATATCATAAAAAAGAAAATAATAAGTTGAAATAAGATACTGGCAGAAAAACATTTAGTACTTTAGCTATTTTGCTCTTTTTTATGTTGTCTTTAAAAAAAATTAATAATAACATGTATTTATTTGAAACACAAATTATTTAACAACAACATTTAAGAAAGCTTTGATTGCCCAACTGGGAACAAATCCCGTTTTAGGACAGTCTAATTGACACGTTTAGTTCATATTAAGTGCAACATATATTATCCAAAAATAGAAAAGGAAAAAGTTAGTATGGACATGTTGTAATATAATATATTTTGTATGAAGAGATTATGTAGATGTGTTCTATAGGTACCAGTTAATGCTACGTGGAAAAAAATACTTTAAAATTGAGTACTAAAAAAAAATATTATATTATAGAGTAATATTGATAAGCTTTGTCTGAAATGGTCTCTTTGATTGTATATCTCCTTAATATCTGCGGAGATTTTTAAAATTATTTTAATTTCATATTAACAATCTATTATCACTGTAATGAAACTGTTCTAACGTTTTCATACGTTTTAAAAACATCATTTATATGGGTACACTGTCTATTGTTCTATTATTGCGCTACTATTTGTATGATTATTTTTAATTATTGTCGTAGTCTATAAAATTGTAGAACTAAAATCCTGCTGACAAGCTATTTGCAGTAGCTTAGCGGGTACAAATTATCATTGTATGAAAAATAATATTTTACAATTAAAAAAATCTAATTAATTATTTATGCAATCAATTGTCTTACATTTGTAAACTACAAGTTACGTGACACCCAGTTCCTCATCTTGGACATATCATTTTTAACATATTTATAAATGATGCTACAAAATGATGATATGAAAACGAACTGACTGCTATCCTTACAATCGAATCTGGTTAACTTTTCCATTTGGTGTATCTAAAACAAACTAACGCAAAATGTGAAAAAGTGTCAAGTCATTAAGAGCTATGAGAAAACTTCTAGACATATGTGAATCGTACGTTATTAGTCACGGGCTAATGTATAATGCAAAAAAATCATCACTGCTGATTTTCAAAGCAAATACGGGTCCTGCTGTCATTCCGCCCATACGTCTCGGCGGAGCCAATCTTGAAATCTGCAGCGAAATCAAATACTTGGGGCATGTCATCACTGATGACCTAAATGATAAAAATGACATAGAACGCCAAAGAAGAGCGCTGTGCGTACGCGCCAACATGCTCGCCAGAAGATTTAATAGGTGCAGTTCTCCGGTAAAAAAGCAACTATTCCAGACATACTGCATGAGCTTTTACACTAGCGAACTATGGACTAGATACACACAAGGCGTCATGGACACACTCCGAGTGCAATATAACCATGCTTACAGGGCGCTGTTCGGCCTCCCTTGGAGATGCAGCGCCTCGCAGATGTTCGCAGAGGGAAGGGTGCATGGGTTCGCTGCTTTGATGCGCCACAGAATAGCCGGGACGATCAGCGCTACCGGAGATCGGAAAACACTCTTGTCCAGGCCGTCGCCCAGTGGCATGGCGCGCCCCTACATCGTAGATGGAGAACTTCCCTCAGGCCATTGTAGCATAAGTGTTAAATATGTTATTTTAATTTAATTTATTTTTTATTTTTTGTTTTTATATTATATTTCTACAATGTGTAATTTTCTATTCTTTAAAATGTATTCTTTTTATATGGCAGACAGAGTATTGCACTCACCGCTTTGTTCTGCTGAAATAAAACATTATTATTATTATTATTATTAATATTCACAAATTTTATGAATAATCAAAGCGAATAATCTGTATCAGAAATAAAAGACCTTGGAATAACATTTGACATGAAACTAATATTTTGTTTCTCACATGAATAACATGCCTCACTTAGTCCAGCCTAAATAACCTAACCTAACCTACCCGAACCTAACCAAAACAATCAAAACTTAAGTTAGCGTAACCAAACAAGACCTATCCTAAGTTAACCTAAATCGTGAGGTTACCATGAAATAAATCATAGTGTTATGTAATGCGTGAAAAGTTCACTTAGGATAGCGTTTTGCCAGTTGCACCCAGCGAAGGTGATTAAATTATATAAAATTTTCCAAATGTTGATTCATGATTTTATATTTGTAAATTGATAGTTAAATTTATTTTTCTTTATCATTCCCTAATTTGTACTATTGAATTATTAGGTAGGTACTTACCTACGACATAATGTTTTTATTTTATCTTGCTTTATTATTTCTTAATATTATTTCATAAAAGTGTGTTTATACCTAGAAAAGATAGATATGTATATAATATATAGATTGTTTTAATCGTTATTATTCCTTAAATTTAATTGTAATCTGGTAACCTACTTTTGATTTATTTTTTTTAATGTATTTTTTTCCGAATTTTTT
Organism: Halesus radiatus; assembly: GCA_022606495.2. Classification (NCBI taxonomy): domain Eukaryota; kingdom Metazoa; phylum Arthropoda; class Insecta; order Trichoptera; family Limnephilidae; genus Halesus; species Halesus radiatus. Next base: position 203,168 of record JAHDVE020010163.1, read on the forward strand.
ATCACACCTTGATATTATTAAGAGTGTGTGAAAAATGCTTTATGCAAGCAATGCATCTTTGTGAAGAAAAGCAACACAAAAACTTAAGAAAAAATATATGAACTCATGTACAATTTAACCTATCAATTTTAAATTCACGGACGAACGAACGCACTAAGGAAATTATGGTGTTCTATATTAAAATCTATGATCAAAGACTGGACAGGATTCAGAGCTAAACTTGAAACTCATCTTTTCAGACGATCATATCCATAAATGGAAGAAATGCACAGGTGAATTGCGCTAGGCTAGCCGGTTAGTACTTACCTAAAGTCACTTATAGAATAAGTCAATTTTTTCACGCACCGGTGCGCAAATGCGTCCACAGCCCGCAACATTGTATTTAACTATATGTGTAAAAACATTTAATATATCTATAAAAAAAAACTTCTTAAGCTTTTTAAGCAGAGTGAGATGTGGGAGAACGCGAGTCAAATTTTTTGAAAAATAACCCCCCTGTTGGGATTGTGATATTAATAAAATAGAGTTTTGTTTTGTCGTTAAACAAACCACAAAAAGTACTTTATCGGGACTTTTTGAATTGTATTTTTTTCTGTTGTAAAATTAAATAAATAAAAAAATAAATAAAATAAAATAAAACGTAAAGTTTTGTTAAAACAAAAATGTTTTGTTAAAATTTTATTATGTCTAGCCGCAAAGTGATTGCTTCTCGTCAATCTTTATAAAAAACATTTTTTGAGTATTAGTACAGTCTTAGAATTTTTTTACTGCACTGTGTATTTATCTGGTTCCTTGTTACTATTATGTGCATTCCACATTGTATATCATATTTAGGTTATTTTGTATTCAATATTTTATCCGCATTATGCATGTAATGTAATAAAATCTGAAAGTCTAAATGGATCGTGAATAAATAAATTATTAAATAAAAATATACATATTTACTAAGCATCAATTATATTATCATCAGATTATATTATATACGAGTACATATCATTAATTATAACAGTCCTCTCATTTTATCGCCCCTTCAAACATCACAAACCATTTTTTTCTTTGGCCGAAGCTTCATCTGAATTTTCAATGCATATAGCAATTTACGACCAAATTTTACAACTCAACGAAAATTGCAGTACATTCCGGAACCAACGTAATAAAGGCATTTATAAAAAAATGCTGCACGCCAAAAGATTTATAAGCAAAAGGTAGTTTTTTTATCAGAAAACGCTGAAACGTGAACCGTGGAAGCTTTATAAAAAGTTCTTTGAAAAATCCACGATCAAAGTGCTACAAACAAAATTCCGCTTTAATGAAATACTCTTAGAATCCACTAAAATATTTATGTGACCATATTTTTTCACAAGCAGAAATGTCGACGAGAATGCTTCGTATTAAAGCGACATTACCTTGACAGAGCTCGGAGGTTGGGAGGTCATAAGGTACCCCGGGAGGTCAGGGTAACCATGCTACATGTAATTAAATGTATTGTCTTAGATATCCGTTTTGTTTTTCACCTCTGAAATGCTCTTGGGGAGAGTTATCATAACTGTTTATCATTTGCACGTCTAGCAAATTCCAGCACAGAACGGATATGCATAATTATAAAATCGAACTGATAAGTAAGTATTTCTTCAAAATATTGCTATTCACTTTGTGGCGTCATTATTAATAAATGATTTAAAAATTATTTTGTATTCGCATTTTATTAAGTGAAAATAATTAAATAAATCTTCTTCAATGATTACGTATTTAAATTACTATTTCCACCATTTTTTCTTAAATTTCAAGTTTATCTAAATGGACACCATTAATATTGTGGTGTAAAATTTCTATATCGTTATTTAAATCAAAGGCGTGCTCATTCTCCAATAATTGTTTGGCAAACTCTACGTCTTTATTATAATTTCAAAGTTCCTCGAAGTTTTTTCCTTTATAAAAAAAATCTCTACAATCTAGTTGACAGACCACAGATGTAATTTTATTTTTAGTCTATATCCTTATTATTTACTCGGTTTAATTACAATGGTTAAGTGGTGAAAACAAAGTTTTATAATTTATTTTAAATAACTTAATTGTTGAACTAACAAAATATAGTGAAGAAAAAACTTATTGATTTTAAAACGAAAGAGTATTATTTTGTCACAAATTGAGTGACGGTCATCTTAGTGAAACTTCACATTGGCGTAGCAACGCATTTTTATACGACTTTATCTCTTTTTTAATCTCGTTGAAACATTGTTGTCTGTTACAACCAACGGGTATCCCTTTTCAAACTGAGCCCTTTGTCGTGTGATTGTTCAAATGGACTCATATAGAGAGCTCGCTACTCGCTGCTCGGACCTCGCTAGATACTTTTTCTACTTTTTGCCGTAATTCTGGGTGAAGAGATAAAAACCGTTAACCGTTTTTATGTCTGTTTAATATTACAGCTTTCTACGGTGCGTGGTTCGGAATGGTTTTATTATTATTGTTTTATTTTAAGCACGAAATCAACGGCTTTTTGCTGTGGGATATTCGCATCATTTTAATATAAAGGCGTTAACATGTGTATTTTTCCACAGATACGGAGTTTTAGAAGTTCTGAGTATCGCCCTGGTGAAAGAACACCGTTTAGAATCGACATGTTGCTTGAAATGGCTTAAGCTATTTAAAAAAGTGTATTTTATTACATTTGAGAAAACATGCACTAATAATATAATATATTACATAAAAGTAATGTTAATAATAGTAATATTTATTTATTTGAAACACACATTATTTAACAATAAAATGTAAGAAAGCCTTGACTGCCCAACTGGGAACAAATCCTGTTTTAGGACAGCCAAATTGATAAGTTTATTTCCTATTAAGTGCCATTATACAAAAATACAAGAGAAAAAAGCTAGTATGGTAATATAATATATAGAAAAAAATGAAGTATAAAGAGATGTGAAGAATGGTATAAACAAAATTGTTTGGATCAGATAATTTTAATATAGTATTTGGTAATAAATAATGAATGTAGAATAATAGTTAAGTTCAAAGATATAAGAAAAAAAAAGTGTAGAGTAATCATTTACGTATACGGATAATCTGAATATAGTATAATAGTTAAGTACTTATGAAGAAATGAGAAAAACAAATATTATAGAGTGAACAATTATGGTACTGGTTGGTGCTATGAGGAAAAAAATGCGTTTAAAATTGAGTACTAAAAAAAGATAACATTATTGAGTAATATTCATAAGATTGAGTTACGTATCACTCAGCTTTATGAACCGACGTTATTAGATAGTTGTATTAACCAGTTCAGTTTCCACTGTATTTTTAAAATATTAAGTCCTGGGGAAAATAATTTCCCTCAGAGGCAATGTCATCTTCGAGGATACTGTGTAGAAGGTCTTTTTAAGGAGAGGATGGAGTTAACCTGGGTCTTGAAGAGACCCATGTTGTAGGAGGGAGGAAACACAGAGGCCGGCAAATCATTCCACAGCCGGGCTGTTGAACTCCAGAACGAATCGTAAAAACGACCCGTTCTCATGTGACAAATTTCAACCGTGTATAAATGTTGGGCGTGTTTCTCAACTATGCACCGGTGCCGGAGGGATCATTGTCGCTAGTTCCTCAGAGAATCTTTCAATAAAAATAAAAATACGAACATTTTTAATTCATAAAATAGAAAGAAAAAAATATGCACTGAAAGCGAAATTGAAAAAAAGAGCGTAAAAAATTGAATAATTCCTAAGAAACACTGAATAAAACCAATGTACTTTTCAACCTTCCTCCTCCACATCTCCTATCATTTCCCACTCCCTTCAGCCTTACAACATTACCCAATCAAAATTACCAGAGTACTGCTGGCTCCGGGCAGTTGGCAGTCTTCTGAAGGTATTCACATTTAAAAAATACGTAAAAGTATATATTTATAAAATACCAACGGGTGTAGATGAACTCCATAGAAATGGGATAGGTGTACTACTAATTAATTCAGTCTTTAATTTACTATGTTATTTGTCCTATGGTTCCCGGCCCGGTGCTCGTTTTAGGTTTTCATATTAAGGAATTGAAGTGATCAATTTTTTTGGTATATTCCGTTTTAATCTAAAACTTTAAATTCGTTGAATAACTCACGGGTTGAATAATAAGGTTTTTTAGAATTATTTCGAGGAATGTTTTTTGGACTATTTCCAATGGGGCTTAGTTTGTTGTATACGCTCCTCCCCAGTCCATTATTCCATACTGTAGAATTGATTGTACTAATGCATATTAAATTAAAGCATTAAAATACTTTTGTAAAATATTTCTTAGATTTGGGAATATGAAGTAGTTTTCGTATTCGTTTGATACTTTTGATGTATTTATACAATTCTGATAATCCGAAACCGGTTATGTTATATATATAAACAAAAAATATTTTTTCAAATTCAATTTATGTTCTCTAATGAAAGTAACTTATTGTAATTCTACCTATGCACCGGAGGCCCTGAAATGAATAATTTTCCTCGGGAACTGTGCTAACGATATTTTTTTCAAAGAAGCTAAGCTAGCAGTCCACAATGGAGTGCTGATACCAATCCTTATATATGGAAATGAGGCATGAAACTGGCGGAAGAAGGATAAAAGTAAAATGAATGCTTTAGAAATAAGATCCCGGAGCCGTATGTGCAGTAAAACTATGTATGACCGTGTGAAAAATGTTGAGATTCGCAAAAAAATAGGAGGCTGACGTGAGCGTAACGAGTAAGATTAAGAAAGGGACACTTAAATGGTGTAGGCATGTAGAGCGGATGAACGAAGAAAGGAGTGTAAGGAGAAAATATGATGCGAATATGAATGGAAGAACAAACCGGGGACGCCCGAGAAGACATGGCACGACCAAGTGAACCAAATACTTCAGTATAAATTTACTCGCAGAATTTATTCCTCGGACCGTCCCCAGAATTATGCCATTAGTACATATCAATAATTATTTGGAACAAATTCTGTAATTGCTTAAACTCGATGGACAGTATCCTCAATATACATATGGTATATATATATATAATTTTAGCATATGGAACATGAGATAAGACAGCGCAAATAGGAAAAAAGTATTGAAAGGAACTCAGCCCGATTACAGCTTCTTTAGTTCCGCGTTTCTTCCGCATACCACTCCAGTAGATCACCTCCGCTCGTTCCGAGATATCAAATGCAACATGCTTTCAGCAGATAGATATTTCCAAGGACAGATTAGATGAGTAGGAAGGGATTTAATATAGTAGTATACTATTACCGTTATTAATTAAGTACCTACTTGTATGCCTTATTAAAATTGCGTGACCATTTTAAACAAAAATCCTCATACTGTAATCTTTAGGTAAAACGTTGAAAATTGCCTACATTTGTTTTCAAACTGCACCTATTGTCAAACGTTTCAATATATACAAATGATTACAGTTTGATGATTTATGTCTTTTGAAACCTAATACATTTTCCTAATAGGATTTATAAATAAATCATTTGTAGTATTTTGTTTTTGATTTTCATTTTTTTTATTATAAATTTGGTATTTCATATTATTAAATTTGATTTACATTAAATTTACAAAAAAACAAATCGACCCCTTGGAATAACAAGGTTCCATCTGACACAGCAATGTTAGGCGATAATGAGTCTTTAGGTAATCTTCTATAGAGCACATTATCGTATGACATTGCTGTGTCAGATGGAACCGTGTTATTCGAAGGAGTCGAAATTGAGTTAGCAGACTACAAAGTAATATCTAGGGCCATTTTTGAAAGTTGACCCTTAAAAGGTAAAATTAATTGATTACGTTATTGAGAGGTACAAAATTAATTAACTAATTGGTATTTTTAACTATACATAATAGTAACAAGACGATTCACTTGCTCTGAATTCTAGTTTGCAAATATTACGAATGAGTAAATTGTGATTATCGAGTACCTGAAATCAACACTCCTGGAATTCGTTACAATGCATGCAATGTTATTCCTAGTTATTTTAAATGATGTGTTCATAGCTTGACAATTATCATCCGAACAAACAGGCAATAACTGTCTCATTATAATTTGGTATCCACCCTACGTAATGCTTAACTCCACTTGTAACAGGCGTAATGTCTTCACTGTTTCGGTAATTACTGTTTTCGTTTCTCATCTCCCGGTAGATTTCAGTATACAAGTGACTGAGTTCGCTGCCATTCCCCGACTCGCGGGGCCGTGCATCATGCGTGCTTTAGGAACATTATTTGACCTTTGACATTTAGAAAATAGCTTCTCCATATTCCGGCCGATACATCCATCAATTGGGCGCCTTTGAGACTTGCCACGCCCAGGAGATAACTCTGCTGTTTCGCAAACACCTCGGTAATTTGGAGCGTCACGATTTGGAAATTATCGGCTGCTCTTCGTAACCATTTATATAACGATCGTTTTTTTTTTTATCACGAGAATAAATTCTGCTATCCCGATACCATATTGTACTGGGCTATATATTATTTCAACTGCATCTACTTCTAACATTAGTAGAGGCAGATTAACTGTTATTTCTTGTTTAGCTAATGAATTATTAGTCTCGTACTCTTTAGATTGATTTATTGAGTTTTTTTTTTAGATTTTTTTTAAAAGTATACCAATATTCTTTTTTTATCGTACACAGTTTTAGCAAAGCGGGCCGAAGGACGAATATACGAGTACAGTACTTCAATGATGGACATTCCTGGATTTTGATATAAGTCTCATAAATAAAAAATTTAAAAATGGGCCTAGTTTATGCCGTGTTATTTTTTTCGAATATTTTATACTGAGGTTAAATATATTGAGAAGAGAAATTGTGAGAATTGCATAATGCTATAGGCTTAACTTTTTTTACTTTTATTATTTTATGTGAATACCTCACAAGTGTCCCAATTGCTCCCAACCGTTTGGAGGTAAAACAACCTAGATCTCAAGGCCCGGACACTTAATCAAATCGGCCTCTTATATTGTACGAGAACCTCAAAAACGGGTTTAATTAAAAATTTTAATAATTAAAATAAAAATATATATTTTGGTTTTTTTTTAAATCGAATTTTTTAATATTTTTTTTATGAATACCGCACAAGAGTCCCAAACTGCTCCCAACCGTCTGGAGCCAGTGAGACTATGGCATTCCCAATTGGGAAATGTTGTGATTTATCGTCAATTTCACCGTTGGTTCATACCAGAATATTGGCCTAGTGTTACACCAATATTATAGCTTTGCGTATAGATTCATGAATTCAGGCTACGATATGATCCCACCTCAGTGAACGGAAGCTGCGGTCGTGATGATGCATCGAAGCTTCAGGGTCGGATAAATGAGAGTGCTTAAAACGTAAAATCGTAACACAAGATCCTATCATCCTGTAAACACTACCTACCTAGCACCTTATAGGATACTGCTTATTCTTGTGAATTTACCTGGCATTACTCGGTCAGGGCTATTATATTTATTGGGTTACCTTTTTATTATAAAACTTAGATATTTTCAAAAATCTCAGAAATTAAAATAATAATAATAATAATGTTTTATTATCTTCTTTTTTATAACGACATAACAAATAATGATATCCTCGCTGGGATTTCCCGTGTCTAGGATTTCATTTACAAAATATTAAATTATAATATATATGATTGATGTGCTTGATGAAAATAATAAAAACAATTCTAAGGCGAGGTGTTTTAAGTGGGTTTGAGTACTTTCGGTGTTAGTCTGTATTTGGTGTTAATATATTTTCTATTTCAGATCTCCCTATGTAACGTATCCAGTGTTTTGCTTGATTTTAAAATATATTATGGTTTTTCTGATTTTTAAAAGATAGTGGGATTTTGTTTTAGAGTTTAGTACCATGGTATAAGTTTTTTTGTCTAAATGTTGTATTTATGGTTCCTTATTCTATCTGTTTTTTACTCTGAAATCTAATGTTCCTAATATGTTTGATTGTTGAAATTTCTTGTTTTTAGTATTTATGAATGTAAAGTACTATTGTTTTAGAGTATAATTGTTTATTGATATAATGTTACGTTTGTTAAAAAAATCGTTACTGCTAGTTCTTACAGGGACTTTAAGTATAATTTTCATGGTGGCTTTTTGTGTTCTAATGAGTAAATTAAGAATATTATCATTAGCACTGTAAATTAGCATTACAAATTTAGGTAGGTAATAGGTATTTTTGATCACTCTTTTCCTTTGGAATCCATGAGGTTATTTTTGTGCTTTATTATAAATTTCCGATAAAGCCTTCTCGGATTTCCGCGGGTTATCGAGAGAAGCACAACATTTTCTTGGAAAATCTCTTCTATATTACTCATGACCTGACGACTAACTTAGCTTTGATTATTATTACGCGATAACTTTAATTGCTTCATCATTATAAGCGTATTCAAAAATATATTATATTTACTACATCATATTCGATTATTTAAAAAAAAACTATCGCATTATAGACCGCCCTGATATACATACTTATACCAAAGGTATTCATATACAAACCAGAACAGTACTTAACATAAAATTATGTTTGAATGTAAAAATAATATCAGAAATGAGTCTTTTAGATACTATCTTGTAACTAGATTGCACGTAGTTGGTAATACATACGCAGAGGTAGCTGATGTATTTAACTGCGTGGAATGTACATAATATATAATTTGTCCAGGCTATAATAATGTACCTTCAGATATTAACTATATCAACTTAATCAAACAAACGCAATTATATATTCATGTTTATGAATTCACTATAGACGTACTATTTAATTTGTAGGATTTTGATATAATTCGTTTTATGTGCCTATCAAATATCGATTTGCTGTCTAAGTAAATATCTAGATTCTTACATGTACACGTAGATTGTAAATGTTTGTTATTCTAGTTGTAAGAATAAATACATATATATTTTTTTAAATTAAGGTAATCGAGTGGCACTTAGATATGTTTCAGAACAATGAGTTTGATTCACAGTATGTGCATAAACGACCAAGATCGTTTTGCAATTCTATACAATCGGATCAATAGAAAGTAACTATTTTGAAAGCATAGATAAATGTAATGTATGTAAATATTTAATAAAAGTGGTCTGAAATGCGATCCCTGGGGAACATATGAGACGATATCCGCTAAGTGAAATGCAAAATCATCGACAACTGTGATTTGATGCCGATTACTAACATATGATGCGATCCATCTATAGAGATCACCGTGAATTTCTAGACCTATTAACTTCTATAATAGAAAATAGTGATTAACGCGGTCGAATGCAATTCGTATAAATAGCATCTACCTGGCGTCGCATATCCATTTGACCAAGAAGAAATTTCATAAAGAACGCAAGATTTAAAGTTGTGGAGCGATTTTTAAAAGTGAACGTGAAATAGTACAATACAATTGATCATAAACAAATTTTTCCAATACTTTACTTAGAATTGATAATTTCAATATAGGTCGATAGTTTGAGACATCATTTTTACTGCCATTTTTAAACATTGGGGTAATCAATGGGGTTTTCTATTTATCGGGAAAAGTTTATTGAGAAAGTGCTGGTTAGAAAATAGTAAATAGGGGGGTGTCAATTGCTTAGTACAATAATTAAATACAAATCCCTGTGATTTGATCATCCTCAGGCCACTTCTTGAAATCGATAGACTTAAGGTATCTGAATGTGATATCTTAATTGATTTAGATTAATTTAATTACGATATTTGAGTTAAGACAGCCACCTTCAATAATTGTATGGGTAGGTTGAACATTTGAAAATACACTTCCGGAAGACAGAAAAAAAATTGGCTGCTAATTATAAGCAAAAAATTGTATGAAGTAAAAGAAATAATTAGAAAAAAATATATTAATAAACAGAAAATTTTTAACTGTTATTAATTTGAATAAATATTTATCCTAGACTATAATAACTTAACTTTCGATTTATTAGCGATTTTTAACATCGATTGAATCTCAGAAATTTTTTTTTTTTTTTTATTTTTTTTTTATTGTATAATATTAATTATATACAGTGGGAACTTATACCCGCTAAGCCACTGCAAGTAGCTTGTCAGCAGGAGTTTATTTCAACAATATAATATAATACAACAATAAATTACAATCATCATACAAATGTAGGGCAAAAATTATTATATTTAGGCGCATGCATCTTGTGATGTACATAAGTTGAAAAAAAAATTAAAGAGAAAAATAATGGTAAAAGCATTACAGATTTGTTATTGAGATACTAGAGTCCAATCTTATAACACCGATTTAAATAATATTATAAAAATGTAAATATCATAAAAAATATCAAAATTATAAAAGTACCAATATTATAAAAGTATCAATATTATAAAAATATCAATATTATAAAAACATCAATACTTTTAAAAATATCAACATTATAAAAACATTCATATTACAAAAATATAACTATTACGTAAATATCAGAAATATCAAAGCATCTGTAAGTATTAAATAGATTAAGAAATAAAAATTTAAAAGATATATACATAAAACAGCAGTACAGGTTGGTTACAATGAGGATAGACTTAAATATAATAGTAACACGTAACAGTAAGTACACCAGATATCTAGGAGCTATACAACCATGGAGACCGTCATATTTGTTACCATCAATACACAAGGTTACTTTCCAAAAGCCAACACTTTAACATCAGTGAGAATTTCATCATAGGACAATTGTTTTTAAATTCGTACGGCAATTTGTTAAATATAAATGGTACAATGTATTCAAGGGTTCGTTGACCATATTTATTTTGAAATATTGGCACTATCATTCCTATATTTTGTGTGAAACGTGTATTGTGTACATGATCCACCACTGCCTTATACGGACTTTCAGATATATGTTGCAGTAGAATTTTATGCCACAAAATCTTCATACTTTAAGAGGAATGTACATATAAGCCAAAAATATTACTACAAGCTGTGTGTTTTACGGCACCACCAACATAGGTAAGAGGCATAGCAAGCGATGTTTAGAAATGTTCGACGTAAGCGCGAAAATCGGTTTTTTATAATTTTTGTAATCATTTTGCAAGAAATAATAAAAAGTTATCAAGGGAAGTAGTATTTTCAAAAAATTGCTTCTTAAATGTCTTCATTATTTTCTATTGCAAAAATAAATTATTTAGTAGTTTCGGTTTATATATTTTTCACGTAATTGACAATTTATTTTAATTCTAATAAAGCGAAAATATAGGAAAAGCTTCGATTTATCCACCGTATTTTTTGGTTTTCATAATTTAAACCGATTCATATTACAGAATAATCTAAATCGTGATTTAACTTAATCGCTTAAAATAAAATAAAAGTTTAAAATTTTATCTACCTGCTATAACAGCAATATATAATTATCTTAATTAAGAACTTATTTTTATCAATATAATAAATTTTAATCCTACCACAAAATAATATGTATATTTTATACATTTGTTTTACGTAAAATAGGTCATAATTGTATTTCAATTTTTTTTAATTCCAAACTATTTAAAAAAAATATATTTTTACCTGTAAAATTGTGAAAACGCACATAAATCCCAATGGGGAGCAAACAAATAAATAAATAAATTCCTATGGAGAAACCGAAAAGATCACATATCATCCTTTCTAGAATTTCCACGCTAACTTCTATGATTTAATAGCTTTACAGAACTTAGTTTCAACGTTTCTCTTTAAATCACGTCGGATTTTTTTAGCAGACCTCAATGTCACATTCCTAAAGCATCGTTTCTGCGCCTTTCCACGTCTGTAAAATTTGATCATTCGTTTCCATATTTTTATTATTAAATATTCTCTGATCGACTTGGATATCGCGATAATTGTACGTTTTTCAGTTCATGTTTGATCAACGGCAAAACAATATTTTTAGTATTCACGACCTTACTCGGAATTGAAACATTTTATTAAATCATCTACAAAGCGGAAAGCTTTCTCAGAAATCTGTGCAATATTCCGATATTGGAACTTGATATAAATTATGAATCTTGACGATGAGATAAATCTTATAACATTCATTTACGCTCACGGCTATTGGCAGTCAGTAAACTAAAAAACTCAGTCGTGAAATCAAAACTGGAGAACCATCAAATTAGCATTTCCCTAGTCTATAGATCTTCCACCACTTTTGATAAATATCTAATAGACAATAATAATAATTGGATTACCTCTATAGCGCCATTTTCGTGGGAAAATCACCTCAAGCGTGATTTATAAATAATTTATATAACATATCACTTAGACGTATAACTAATACAGCTAACATTTTTACTAATGGCTTTCATGTAATATAAATAACTATTGACTTACGTAGGTATAACTAGAATATAAACCTAATTCATATATAGACCTAATATATATTTATAACTAATACATCTTGAGATACGTATTACGTTTTATCTTATTTATGTGAATACTACACGAGGACTCATAGTCTATGGCGCACAGGGCCTATGGCGTCCGCAGTAGGGTATTTTCAATAGTTTTCTGTTATCGAAAAAAATTATGAAAAAATTGCAATAAGGATGGCATTTTTATTTAATTTTTATGTTAACGAATAAATTTTCAATAACGATTTAAAATGTGCGATTTTTGTTAAAAACGACATTTCGTTCGTTTTGTTCTTGAATATGGCGTTGCTGACGTCACGCTGACCAAGGTCGATAATGGCTGCCTTACCAGCTAGTAGCGTTATGTACGTCATAATGTTGTTGTAGCCAGTTCGAACCATTTCAGAGTGTGCAGTTTTAAGTCGTTTCTAAAATAAATATTTAGGGTTGCCGGCAATGAAATGAGTCAAAGTCTTGCTTTATTCTAAATATGTATTGTTTTATTAAATGTTTTTAAAACGATCGCTTACATCCTAACCATTATTTATGTTTACCCGCTACCTTTCTCTTCCGTATTAACATATCTCCTTTTTCAAACAATGTTCAGTTTCCGCTCGAAGGGTATTGCTGGGTCTAGATTATAAACAATTTATTAAAGTTACTTTTTGTGCTTACTGAATAAAATAAATTTAATATGATATTAACTATTTGCTGCATCCTCTTCGGGCTGCATCCCTAAGTTTCGTCGTCGGCTCATAAAGCTGACTGATACGTAACTCAATCTTATCAATATTACTCAATAATATTATTTGTTTTTTTTTTAGTTCCCAATTTTAAACGCTTTTTTTCCTCATAGCACCAACCAGTAACTATAATAATAATAATACTTGGATGACTTGTATAGCGCCGTTTTTGTGAAAAATCACCTCAGGGGCGCTGTACAAGTACGACATGCTAGGGAAATCTTATCATGTACAGATACAGAAACATACTTACCTGGTAGGACACTCCAGATTAAAATCTATCAAACACATATACATAATCTCTTTATACTTAATTATTATAATATTTCTAGATATATATTTATTTATTGTATAATATACGCCCCATATGGGATTTTACATATAAAGTTAGTTATGATAAACAGGTGCAAAACACATCACAGTAGGTTCAAAAGATAACAAATCGAACAAATACAGGAATAACATAATGTAAGTACCATTCTAAGGAATAAGTACAGAGGCGAAAAATCAAAAAAAATACCTTACATTCACTGTTACTAATACTCTAGGCACATATATTAATAATTATACAGGATGTACGCAATAATCGTTTGTTTGTATTTGTATTCAGAGCAGTTGAAAATGTCTACTATATCTGAATATGTATTACCTATTGTGTGAAGTCGATGTACCAATGAATATTTGAAAGACTCAGTTCTGAAGTTATTGTTACAATTAAACAAAATTTTAGATCGGGTATATTACCATACTATGTCAATACTAGATTTTTCCCTTCTATTTTTGTACAATGACACTTAATATGAACTAAACTTGTCAATTTGACTGTCCTAAATGTTTTTGTTAAATAATGTATGTTTCTAATAAATAAATATTATTATTAATTATTAGGATGCAAGGTTGATGTAAGCGTCATCAGCAAGATTAAGAAAGGGACGCTTGGATGGTTTGGGCATATAGAGCGAATGAACTAAGAAAGGAGTGTGAAGAGAATATATGACGCGAATGTGAATAGAAGAAGTAGCAGGGGACGCCCGGGGAAGACATGGCACGATCAAGTGAATCAAATACTTGAGTCGGGATATGTCAGAAGTCAAAATAACAGAGGAGAATGAATGTGAATGAAGCAAGAAGTGTATGCCAAGATCGAATTATTTGGCGGTCCGTCCTCTCCGCCTACTCCTGCGGGGAAATGGCGTGGTGGTTGGTTAGTTAGTTATTATTATTTTTTTTTTATTGAGTGAGCTAGAGTGCTAAGATTGAAAAATACGACGTTATTGATGATGTTGAAGCCAAAAATGTTTTTTTTTTATTCAAAATTAAAAAAAATTGTATGAAGATTTAGATGGTAGGTGGGGCAATATACCATCTAAATGCATAATATATATAAATATAAGTATATATATATATATATATATATATATATAAGTTTATATATATATATATATACTATACTATCTAAATTCACCTATATGCATAATATTTTGGTGTGGTGAATACCGATTTTGGTAGTAAAACTACCGCAGTTCCATAATATGACGGTGGGACCTTTTCAAGATGCGGAGTCATGCGCTGGTTGTACACTGTACAGTACATAGTTTATAGGTACAATGAGTCGGAGAGGGACGCGCGGCGCGCCCTGTGCGGGAGCGAGGAGCTAGGCAGCTTGCATATCGCGGCGGACGGGCTAGGTACTAGGTACCAACTCAGACAGTCTACTCAGCGGAAAAAGGCTTTGTTTTTTTGCAAGCCTATCACGATTTTCCGTTACCGATACTACTTGTTACGTTAAGGGTGCTTTAAATATTTTAAAGTTTAAATATATATATATACTAACAGTTAGAAACCGTTCAGTAGACTCTAATAACATGTGCGTCTTATATATAGAATAATTAATTAACACAAAATTCTTTAAAACGTTAGAAGTATATACACACTTTACACAAAAATATGATAATATATATTTATACACCATACATACATAATATGGCAAGCAATTCATTAGCTACGAGGGAGGCAATTGATGTAATTGCCTTCCATATGAAGTAATTTATTTTTTTTAAATCTAAGTGTATTTAAAAAAAAAATGTTACATCTAAAATTAAGTGAACAAAATAATTGAAATGCATATATTTGGGTAATCATTCTAGGTAAGTAAGTGAACACATAATTTTCCTGAAAAAAAAACAAACGAACTGCCACCACGAATCCAAAGATTGCTGATACGAGTACCGGTTTTTCCCGATGTTTTTTTATTAATTTAACATTTGTAACTTCACATTTATTTTAAATAAAGTATAAGTTTGACATTTGTCGTACGCTCCAGAGTAATAGGTACTTTCAGTATCGCCCTGGTGAAAGACCACCATTCAGAATCGAAACGATGCTTGAAATAGAAAAAATATGTGTATAGTGACCGGATTTTAATAGCCAAGTATTTCCCAACCTCCCTCTACCCATTTCCTTCCCTATAGTCTCACAACATCCCCAATTTGGAAATGCCATAGTCCCACCGCCTCTGGACATTTGGTAACACTTGGGACCTTCTTTTGATACTCATATTAAAAAAAAAAAAAACAAATGATCTGTTTGAACACAATTCGACAAATCTAATCTTACCCAGAATTTTTTTTTTGTTTGTAATAAAAAAAAATGGAAATGTAAATTTAAGAAAAAAATTTAAAAGAAATACATTGTTAATTAGATTAGGTGCGGTTGGGATTAGGGGCTAGTTTTTTTGTACTTTCAATATCTTCACATCACTTTTCAAAAGTGTACCAATTAAAACATGTGTCGATTTATCCGGTCACCAATATTTGTATATTTATTTTTATTTTTTTTTAAACACCAATACAATGCAAAAGCGATAAAAAATTACAAAAAAATATAGTTAGCATAATTATATAACATAAAGGTAAAACAAAAATAGTTATAAGTAGGTACATAATATTACAACATAATAGCTAGTTTGTGTTTAAAATTATTGTAGGTCTGCATAAAATATCCACATTTCCCGCGAGGCAAATAATTAAACCAGTAATTCTTCCCAGAGGCATCACTATTGGAAAGTTAGTTCTGCACCTGGGAAGAAACAGAATCCTGTGTTGGAGGCCTCGCGTGAAATTATCAGGGACCAAAAATCCTATTTCAGCCAGGATGTCAAGTATTGATAATACGCCGTTTAAATAGTTCACCGTCGTATAGCGCTTGAGGTGATTTTTCACAAAAACGGTGTTAAAGAAATTTGTCACATAATCATTTGTCTATACTTGACATTATTATTTTTTTAGTATTACTCCTTATGAAGAAATCATCGCTTTCGAAACATCGAGATATCTTTATATTAATAAAGTGTTGAATACAAACTACATTATTCAATTTATTTATTAATAATGACGCCACAAAGTTAAAACCAATCGTTTGAAGAAATTACATTACAAAAATTGGTCAATTATTATTATAAAAAAATATGCATTCCCTAATTCTTATAAAAGAATTCAATACCAATTTATTTTATAACGGAGTACAGGATAATCAATCCAATTCAACTCACCCAATAGAAATAAATTATTGTATTTTCCAGGATTTTGCTTCTAGTTAGAATTCATAGTGTGTAGAATCATTTTAGAATCCCTTAAAGTAGTATTATGAACCACCTACTGTTTCTGTATGGAGCATAAAGTGAGATCCTAAACACATCATAAACCAGTGGCGTAGTAACTTGGTGACACGTTATCAGCTAGTCGTTACTTTCAAATTTTGATATGTACATATTTTACAGCAGGTTTTACAACGGGATTTGGTTCGCTCCGCGCTATTACGGGCGACATACACGAAAATAAGTATTTTCTGGCAGGTCATTAAAGATAAGTACAATTTTAACCTTCCAGTTTGAGTTCAGAATATAAAAACGGGGCATTACTTTTAAATAATAAGTATAGATTTTTGATTTTATCAAAATCATCATCATTAGTTCCTACCTGTTATTTTTTTTATACAGAATCCACCCTTAAATTATTCGCAGAGTGATATGTGAGAATGCACGTCGAGTATCTGAAATTTATGCACTGTGTAGATCTGCTCTGTGAGACGCCCTACGAAAGTCTCCAGTCTAGGAGTGGGCCCTGCAATAAAGGCATAATAAAAGTATTCATAATTTTATAGACAGTCCATACCTCCTGGAATGCCATAAGCTGTTTGTACCAAACAACTACAACCAGGGGCGGCACCACGATTTGATATGTATCCCCCATGGTAGAACAGACGTGTTAGCTCAGCACAGGATGACAAAGGACATGGTGCCGCTAAATTAAATCTCTCTTGATATTTTTAACACAAACCATGAAGGTTTCAAAAGACATGGACAAAATGTATTATAATTCTTGTCATTCGTTATAATTTCGTACACATTATTGTTTTATTCATGTGTAGAGTACGAGTATATGGACGCAGTCTGTTATACACTGTTATTATTAGTATATATACTCTCAGTTTCTCCCTGGTGAAAGACACCCACCATTCAGAATCGATACGTTTCTTTAAATGCCTTTATTCATATTTAGTGACCAGGTATGAATTGCCACTTCCCGATCTTCCATCCTATTGGGAGTTCAATCGGAGATTTAAAAAAATGACCAAAAAATTCCTTCTAGTATGTATATGAAGAAAAAAAGTATGTGGCCTTTTTTCACATAATATGTATGTTTCCCTAAATCTAATGGAATTTCATTACATCACTGCACCAGAAATTAGAGACCAGTAAAAAGAAATATTTCTGCGATTCATTAAAATTTCCATGGCTAATGAAAAATTTTATATCGTAGGTAACAAAAAATTGTTCTAAATACGATAATCACATTTTTTTCAAATTATTATCATCAGTAATTAATATATTTTAATAACAACCTGAGCTGCGCACCGGTCGCCTTGTAAATTACGAAGGATTTCACGCTCGGCACGGTTTCCAGCCAAAGAGCCAGGAGAATGATAATGTTTGAACTATTTCTTAAGAAGTCCCATAGACGCTGAATTCATAACGCACATTCATTTCACGGATTCATTTCAGAGTCGCTCTCGGGTGGAGTATGTAGTAACGAATTTGAATGGCAAGCAGTTACAAGTGTGGTAAAATTACGATACTTGTTTAATTTATTTTCTTATCTTTTATATGGCAGTTCGCAGCACAAACGCACGTTAGAGAAAACCGCTATTGAACATTCCTACCCAGAAAATGTGGATAAAAGAGTTCCACTGGCTGCAAACAGACGGAGGTGGAAATCACGTTTAAAA
This sequence comes from Halesus radiatus, assembly GCA_022606495.2. Lineage (NCBI taxonomy): Eukaryota > Metazoa > Arthropoda > Insecta > Trichoptera > Limnephilidae > Halesus > Halesus radiatus. The sequence continues at coordinate 221,525 of JAHDVE020010163.1, forward strand.
AAACCACGTTACTGATTGCTACTTCCCATCTTACACCTTTCACCTTCTTCTACTCCCCACTTCTTACAGCCTAACATTTCTGTTTAACAAGACAGTTTTGTAAATCTTTTATTAAAACGTTTATCAAACTATACCCAAACTCAAACATTATGCTTGGCAGCGTTCAAGTGGGATTTTTTAAGACTATTGCCCTAAAGGCCATTAATTTCTATATATAAATTTATTATTTCTCCAAAATTACTGGACCGTTTTCGCTGAAAATAACACAGTTTATTCTTATTAGTGCCGAAAAGGTTTAGGAAGTAGATTTAATGAAATCCAATATGCAAAACTGTGCTATAACGTCTTAAAATTAGTTTGAAAAACATTGAACCCGCCATGTTGCATTGAGGTTAGCTCATAGATATATCACTCTGGTTAGCCATAGATTACATATTCAAGAGAAGGTTGTTGGTGTGGAATATTTTCAAAATAGAAAACATATATAGGTACCTACTCATGAACTTTATTGTTGAAACTTTATATTTTGAAAAAATTAATGTTTCGAATGATATAAAATTTTCAAATGAATGTTTCCTTATTTATTTGTTTATAGATAGTAAAAGTCATCACAAGGCACAACTTTCGCTGTCAAATCAATTATGGCATCCAAACGACAAGCAAGAATTCACAAATTCATAACTTTATTCCAAAAAAAATCCCTAGCAAGACCGGGTACACATCTGCTAGTACAATATATAAATTATAGGAATATTACAACCCAATTCCGCATAAACAACAATACAATAAAACAGCTTACCACGTATAAAATAATTCAACAAACACATTAACATAATTGTGTAACATATTGCAAACACAATAATACACCGTAGATGTTTAATTAGTAAAAGAGTTTAGAGTGTTACTTTGTTAAAGCTAGAGCATCCTGTAAGTCTTGTCTGATGTATGCACAATTCATCACTCGCTGGCGCCTGATTGATGCGCCCTGTCCTCCGGCGCGGGGAGGTGTCTTAAATCTCCCTTGTTTTTCAAAAACATGAATAAATAAACAACACAATCTGTCAATGTTCATCAATTTCCAAGTAAGTGGAAATTTGAGAAAACATTGTAAATGCATCCAAGCATTGTGATGGTATTAATCAAAATTGGATTACAAAGAAACAGGGACGAGGGAGGCATGAGTATTTGCTTTTCCAACCCTGTTTAAAAACAAAACAATCACAATCGAGAGGAGAGCGAAATAAAACATTAAAAAAAGTGTAAAAAGCGAATAGTGTAGTGTTTTGAGAGTGGGGAGTTTGGCTAAAAGAGATATTTCCATATTATTTTTAATGCTTGGAAAATTATACAAATTCTGTGTAATGTTCTATTGATTTGTACGAATGGAATATAGTAGAAAAGTCATTGTTTCTTCTTTACAATGTTTAAATGGAAGAATTATGTCATTAAATCAATAATAATTATTTTATACATGAATTAAAAATTATTTTTAAATCACCACTTTATTGATATAACTAACTAACTAACTAACCATCACGCCGTTTCCCCACAGGGGTAGGCAGAGAGGACGGACCACCAAACAACTCGATCTTGGCATACACTTCTTGCATCATTCACATTAACACAACGTCTAACACATTCTCTTTTATTATTTCGACTTCTGGCATAGCCCGACTCAAGCATTTGATTCACTTGATAGTGCCATGTCTTCCTCGGACGTCCCCGCTTTTTTTTTCCATTCAGATTTGCGTCATATATTCTCCTTACACTCCTTTCTTCGTTCATTCGCTATAGATGCCCTAACCATCTTAACATCCCAGTATATACAGTGGTTTTAAACAAAGTACTTATTAATGAATTAATTAAAAATTACTTTGTAATCTTATTAACATATATATACCAACATGTTTCGAAAGCGAAGATTTCCTCTTCAGGAATATACAGTATACAACTATGTGTATACATTAATAAAGTGGTGTTTAGAAAGTAATTTTTAATTCATTTATTAAAAATGATGCCACAAAGTGAACACCGATCTTTTGAAGAAATTATAAAGCAATTATTATTAATTTAATAAATATTACTATAAATAATGTTTTTAATAATTTGAAGAAAGTATATCATTATTACATTAGTATCCTTTTTTGTGTGTACATTTACTTCAATAACTACAACCCCCACCATACAGAAGCAGCAGAATCAGCATCATTCCAGCGCTATTACAGTACCGATTAGCGATTGCCATTGTTCCGATTCTTCCAGACTAAATAAATTAAAAAAAACTCCGGAATGGTTTCTAAACATTTGCATAACAATTACTGGGAGCCGGAAGGATCATCGTAAAGTCAGGGCCGACCTGCAGGATAATTGTAATTTTTTTTTTGTATTAATAAAAAACTTTTTTTTTTGCAGAAACAATTAAAAAAATAAATAAAACAGTGATAGTCTGATCTATATGACACATAATAAACGAGTGAATAATATAATATAGTATGAGTGCATGACGTAATTAAAAATGCAACGTAAAAATGTATGTAATACATAATATAGTTCATGATACAGAGAACAAAAAATGGGGAAAATGTTTTTGGACTGTAGATAGATTAAAGGATAATATAATAAAAATTATACGATATCTCACTTAATAATAATGAGAGTTAATTTCTATAGCGCAGTTTTGTGAAGGTTCACCTCAAGTACGCTTTACACTAACTCACCTAACCTAATATAATAAAAAAATAATAAAAAAACAGATATACTAATTTGTATATTTATTACTATAGTCTATACATCTGTTACTATAGTATATACTCTTATATATGTAAATTAAAACTATGACTTAAAATATCCATTAACAGCAGATTCACTCACATGCACAATGTAGAATAATATACAACAATTTAGAATAAACTAGGGGTATACATAATCAAATGCACAGTATATCAAAAGAGCATGAAAATCTACATAAAATGACTTAACCTAATATAATTATAAAATAACATATATATGACATGCATGCGAATTAAAACCACATTTAAAATATTCAGGAGTAGCAGGCTGATTTAGATGAACATTTTAGATATTATAATATAACAATTTAGAAGCTAAGGGTGTAAATAATCAAATCTAAAGTAGGTACAAATAACAACAGCGCAAGAGAATATTAAATGACATAATATACTCGTACATGGTTTTTCACTGGATACTAAGAACATTGAATAACAAGGAGGAGAAAATCGTAACTAATTAAGCTTTGGAGGATCAAAAGAAAAAATTACCTGAAATTCTATTTCTACGTACATGAAGTATAATCTTTACTAAGTAAAAATATTATTCAGATATCTTTTAAATATGGGTAAATTTAAATTAAATATGTTTTTGCTATATGTGAATTTGTTTCCAAGTGTATGTAGGCGAGAAATGGTTGCATATATTTGGTAGTTAGTTCCGGAATTATTGTTGCAGAATAATATGTTTTGCCGCGTAGGTCGATCAGGTACTTGATTAGTTGCAGGAGTTCCCAATACTTTAATACGGAGTAAGTGATTTTAAATAAAAAATTTAAATAAGTTGTTTGTCATCTTTTTTCTAGGCTAGGTATTTTAAGAGTATTTAGCAAGAATGTATAGTTTATGTTTTGAGTTTTGATTTGGTATTTGCAGTTTGATGTTATCAAAACGTAAAAATTTGCGCTGAACGCGTACAATATTTATTTTTATATTAATAAGATAGTATGGGCCATGGGGATATATGATAGTATGTGAATATCAAAAAAATTAAGTAACATGAGTACTAGAATTTATTATTAATTAAATAATATAACGAAAATAAAGTACAATTTAGTTGAAATTTTAGAGACATAAGAAATCAGAATTTTTTGTTTAATTTTGTAAATTTTGAAGTTATGGTTAAAATAAGCAGATAGATATATCAAAAATTTTATAGAAGTATTTCAACATTTAAAGTACCTTAATTTTAGTATTTTAGGTGTGTATACTCTACACTAATTTCAATGATGTGTGGAAAATGCCAGGCCGGCCACCGACTCATCATCTCGAAGAGTACCTACTAAATAAAAACCCGTCTGTTTGGCGAAGAGTCCATATATATGTTTTTTTATTTATTCTTTTTATTTATGGTTATTATGTGTTTACAATACTATAGAAGTATGATGAAAATTATACTTAAAGTTCCTGTAAGAATTAGCACTGACGAAATCTTCAATAATCTTAACATTATTTCAATAAAACAATTATACTCCAAAACAATAGTACTTTACATTCATAAATACAAAAAAAAACAAGAACAAACCACGAACACACATATTAGAAACAATAGATCTCAAAATCAAAATACATCCAACAAGGAACAACAAACAAAACATTTGGACAAAAAACAAAATCCCACTCTCCTCCAAAAATCGCAAGAAAAATAATAAATTTAATAATCAGTAAAACGCTGGATACGTTACACAGGGAGATCTGAAATAAAATAAAATATACATATATTAACACCAAATATAGACTAATATCGAAACCACTCAACTGAACCTAAAACACTTACTTAATTTCTTATTTTGTAAATGAAATTCCTCAGCACTGGAAATCCCGGTGAGGATATCATTGTTTTTTTTATTTGTTATAAAAAAGATAATAAAACATAATTATTATTATTTTCGTGTAGTGTAGTTACCATTGTGTCATATTTAACTGGTGCATAATATTAATAAATCACATAAGTGAGTCAAAAGAAAACCCTTAATTTTCCAAATATTCACCCCAAAGATCCGATAACGTTCCCATTAAGAATCGGACTACGTGGCAAAGCCTGGCGCTTTTTTTATTATTTGTTAAATTTTTCCGCTTTTTTCGCTAATGAAGGGCGACCGGCAGCGATGGTGGGAGGGGGGAACTTCAATGGGGCTGCTGGTGTATATTCGGATTTTATTACAGCGGCTCGTGTTTCGAGTTTCCCTGTTCGAGTCTCATTTATTTGGAAGTTTTGTGCCCTTTATGTATTTTTTATTCTTTACCGGTCTGCATTCATTATTCGAGTGCAATGCAGCGCTTTTGATTTTTAGATTTGGGTGTAAACGTTGGTTTAGTCGGTATTTGTAATTTTTTTTGTAATGCCTTCAGGTACGTCCTACTCAAAGGTGACTTAATATTAATAAATTTTAATACATGAATTAAAAATTACTTTGTATTCACAATTTTATTAATATGCACATATCGGCATATTTCGAAAGCGCTGCTTTCTTCATCAGGAATATATAGAATATTAAAAAATAATAATGTCAACTATATATCATTTGTCCATACTTGACAGTATTTTTATTAATATTATATATATATTCCTGATGAAGAAAGCATCGCATTAGAAACATGCTGATATGTGTATATTAATAAAGTGGTGAATACAAAACAATTTATTAATAATGATGCCACAAAGTGAATACCAATCATTTGAAGACATTATAAAAAAATTAAAAAAATTATTGTGTTTAATCTGGAAACCCCAATTAATTTTCTAAAATTACAGTATAATGCGATTATTGTGACAGCTGTTTTGAAGTTCAAAGCCTTTGTCAAACTGTGGTCAGGCAATATTGAAATGAATTATTTATATCCATGAAGCTGAACTGTTAGATATAAGAAAAAATTTTAGTCTACAGTGCCTAAAATATGTATTTTCAAGAAAAAAACTATTCCCAAAAAATGAAAATCGTTCTAGTAACAGGATAAATAACGTACTTGAAGTACCTTTGTGTAAAACTAGGCTTGCGCAGAGACATGCTTTTTTATTGCTCCTAAATTTTTTAATTTTCTATCTACAGAATATAAGTGTCCAAACATATTATCTTTAAACACATACAAAAATGAAATAAAAAACTGGATTAAAACCAAAGATATCAACCTTTTCCTGCTATAACTGTATATTTTCCCCACTTTTCTTTCTTTGTTTTTCGATTTGTTTTCTTATCTAACTTAAAATCATCTTTTATTTAACTAACCTTCAACATCCATGTATTAAAACAAATAAACCAATATACTGCAACTAACTGATACCAGATATACCCACGCACTGGCCTTGCCTATGTGGGATTTTTTGTTTTATATACATTACTCATAGGTTGTTCAGATGTATTTATAATTTAATTAAAAAAAAAAAAAAAACAACAACAAAATGTTTATAATCATTGTACCTTATTTGTGTGAATGTATGTTTCAAAAAATGAATTAATAATTAAAAAAAATTTACCTATTTTTTATTTTTATGATTTTTAAAATGATTTTATAATATTTTCGGTAAAATCCAATTTACTTAGAAATACAATCGCGATAATCGAAAATTTTACCTAATGATGCCAGATTTGTCTTAATTGTTTTATAATGACGTGAATACTATTCTTTGTTATATCCCGCTTATGAAAACGAATTTAAAAGTGATTGATAAATCCCTGAACTATTTTAAGGAATTATATAGTTTAGGTTTTTGTAAAGTGCTAAGGAGTGGGGTAAAAAAATTTTTTATTTGGTTTGATTAACTAACGTTGTATTTACCATCAATTGTATTAACTTTGAAACATTTCTAATAATCGGCCCATATCGGCCCATATAACCTTGACCTTACTTAAATAATTTCATTTAATCTACCTCAAGTTACATTCTCTGAAATCATGATGATTGTGATTTTTTTTAGAATAACTCCACACGGAAGACTCTGAGGGAAATAATTTCCGTCAAGACCTATATAATCTTTGGAGATGCTGTGTGGAGGGTCTTTTATAGGATAGGAAGGAGTGAATCTGGATTTTGAAGACACAAATGGTGTAGGAGGGAAGAATCACAGAGGCCGGCAGATCATTCTACAGCCGAGCTATTGAACACAAGAACGAGTCGAAGAAGCGACCCGTTCTCATTTGACAAATGTCAACCGTGTGCAAATGTTGGGCGCGCGATTGGCGTGTTTTCCATCTGTGCATCGGTGCCGAAGGGATCAATGACGCTAATTCCTCAGAGCATCTTCCATTAAAATACCGGTAGAACAAGGACAGTATTCTCACCTGACGTCTGTGCTCCAAAGATTTTATTTAATTTATTTTACGGATTTTTCGTATTCCTCTAACTAGCTGGGGTATATATCAATATTCCTCATGTTTCTAACTAACTAGTACTGCGGCATTTTGGCCTTATTACTATCACCATCTCATGGTTTTTTTACTTGACTGGGTTTAATTTTATATTTCATGAGTTTTTAGGGAAAAGATCTTAACTGGATAAAAAACTCTAAACAAAAATGGAGAAAAACAAACAATTAATTCTGAACTATTTACTCTTATTGACTTTTTAATTTTACTGAGGTTAAATATTTTATTTGTAGGTTGCGTTTTCTCCGGAATCTGCTATCCTAGTCCTGTGGAAGAAATGTGGAAAAACCACTCATTCATTAGTTGCCAAAGATTGCAATCCGTTTGTTAAGATAGGCGAATCTATCAATTGGACCCCCCCGCTTCAATGGGTTAATGTGTATGTTCACAAACCATTATAAGCCATTCAAGAGGACTCTGTTTTGATTTTCTTCATAAACAATGTTTTCGAATTTAAACAATGAGAGTAAACGAAGCGCAATTTAAGTGAAATATCACAAAACTAATCTACATTAATTAAACGTGATTATACAGAAGAAAACACGTGCTGTGTTTTCTTTTTCACTTTGAGTTTTGCTTCAATCTTTAGTCTTTTATTTATACTCCCACTCTCAACTTGCTCCACGCCCACTGACACCAACTTATCCAGCTCAGCTCGCGATAATATATTTACAGAGGAAATGTGATGAAATACTTCAGTCGTCAGTCTCCGACTCCTCACTATTATTCTGACGAGCTTAATGATTACTGATTCAAACAGCTAAGCCCCGTTTCCTTTCATCTCAAACAAAGGCAAAATAAACATTTAACTCTCCGGCGAAGTTTCCAACTGAAGTAACCATAATAATCACACGTGTGGCCGGGCGGCCGTGGCAACCACCCTTTATACTTTACTCTTTATGTACGCAATCAACAACCAACGACGTGTGTGTGATAGTTAAAGCTATAACGACGTGTCAACGAACCAGTTAAATCATAACAGTTCAAAGTTCCGATCCTCGCGGACGTAATTGACATCCGGAAAAAATGGGAAGTTAATAGAAAAAAATTGTGAAGTCTTCCATATTTTGACGGCTGATGAAAAACGCAATTTACGTAAATAAGATGTAGAAAAAACTGGGGGGGGACCTCTGGCAGCCTTATTTGGGGAATAGAAAGTGCAGGGATAAGAGGTAGAAATTACAGAATATATCACATTCAGTTATCAAGCAAAATGAAAGCCATTTCAAGCTGCTAGTCGATTTTGATGGGCGTAAATCTCCTCAGGGTCTTCTGAAAGAATTTTCTACTATTGCACAAAGTATAAATTCATTTTCACGGTATTCCGAGGATTAAAAATTCGATCTCTCATTCTAGAATTAAATAACCTTCCTTTACCTTGGTGTTAGAACAGATGTTTTCTACGTATTCTAAGACAGTAATACGGAAGGCATCAAACATCGCGCCTGTTATATTCCTTTGGTTTGGTTAAGTGTACAATCACAAACACATGCTTATTTTAGTTGACTTTTGAGGTTGAATCTTGTTGCTCTTCCTCTCACTTCTTGAGCCCGAATAACAGTAATAGGGATGACTTCTCGGTACCCGGCTCTGGCTCGGCTCTAAGAAGTACACATTAACGATGACATCCATAAAAACATACCACTCTTTTGTCCTCATGATGGAAGACTGACTAAAGAAGGGGGAAGACAATACATTTAATTTAGAGAATTTTAATAATTTTCTAACTAAATCGGTTTTACCAATAATAGAGCATTATTTTTAAAAACCCGTCCAAATTAGAATGAGGGGGGGGGGGGGGGTAAATAAAATCATATAAATAAGTCGTCACAATATGATTTAACCGCAGTTTGAAAATGGCCTTGAACGCCAAAACAGCTGTCACAATAATAAAAATGTACAATACTTCCAGAACTTAATAATAACAAAGTTAAATTTGAATTACAGTAAATTTTTAAAAAATTAAATGTTTTTCACGAATCAAACACAAAAAACAATTAAAAAGACAATACATTTCAGCATTACAAAATTCCACTTACCATACCTATATCAGTAGTACATTATCATCATGGCACTACATCACAGGGTAAAATTTGGCCGCCTCCACAAATGTTCTCCAATGGCTGCGGTTCTTGGCCATTTGACCGGTTCTCTTCCATTGTCTTCCACGCAGTCGACTTGCTTCTTCGTCCCTTCTTCATCATTTTTGGTATTCTATCACCTATAATACGTTCAACATACCCTGCCCATCGTGATCTTTGTTACCTAGTAGAATCTCACAATTACCTCATGCCGAATTTCAAAAATTTTACAATACTCGATCTAATTTTTTTATGTTGTTATTTAGACTTTTAGTTCCATATCCACAAAAAAATCCGCAAATACTACCTGCAATTCAATAAAACGGAAAAGGATTGGTGAAATTACTCGCTGGTCAATCATAAGTCCTCCGCTGGATTCTGAAAGCCCGGCACGGTGAAATTCCTTCGTTAACGGTAATGACTCGGCATGGTGGGGAAACTTTATGGCCCAATCGTAAACGTTTGTCAAATGTTAATCCTGTTTGTTGTTCGATTCCTTTTACCTTCCCGGGGACATATGTCATCGGACTCCCCGGTAGCGAGAGACGAGAGGCGAGGAGAGGTCCCGGCTTACCATTGGTCGACCCACAGTTAAAATGGCATATCACAAAAACTCGGTGAGCATTCTCATAATGCGCGCTAGTTTATCGCCACCGTGAAATATGAACTCTGGGGGCGATTCCCGAAGCGATAGACAACAGAATTTTCTACTTTTATTACAAGTCAACTATCGCTGTTATTAGTATCCCTCTCTACTTAATTTTTTGGAGTTTTTGAGTCATGACCGCCTCCTAGTTAATAATAATAATAATTGGATGATCGAAAAATCACCTTATGGACGCTGTACAAATATTACTTTCTAAAGCTTATCTTATTATGTGCAATCAGATTCAGAAATATGCTTACCTGGCAGGTTACTTCAGATTAACACGTTATATTTTAAATTTTTAGCTTGAGAAGATATTATTTTGCACGCACAGGACACAATATTAGAGAACAATGCACATTGCATGATATTACTGGTGTTTTGTTGGTGTTTATGGAATTAGTATTTACTTTAAATATTAATGTTTTCTTTCCACGTTTGGGACTAATTCTCTTCGAGGCTTAGCTGAAATTTTAGATGATAATTATTAAAATTTACAAAAGCTTAAGTATCAAATTTTATTATGTATTATATTCCTGGTATTGGATGAGAAATTAAAGAAAACGGGATAATTAAAATAAAACGATAAATACTTAACAGGGGAAGTTGATACAGGTATCGATGTGCCCATGAAATAATATTGTCAGATTCAATATTTATTTGATACTGATATATTTAGATGGTTGACTTGTGGCGGATATAAGAAAGGTTTTAATAATCATTAAAAAATAATGTCATACCTATCTACGAGTATGTTGGCAAATCCGAGAACGGTTTTATACTTGAACTGCCGTATCGTTTTGATTGAACAATATCTCAAGGTCTATTTGACCTTTGAAGATAAATCATATATTACTAAGATTAATCATTTGAATAACACTACTATCAACCCTCAAAAAATGCATGTTTTGTTTATGGAGGTTTCAAATATTTTCTGTGTTATTTTATAAAACTACTTTTTATAAAGAATAAAAAATATAAATATTTTGGAAGATTATAGTTTTCAATAAAAAAAGAGCGGTGTAATAAATCTCAAATAAAATTAACCATTAATTATTATCGATTTAAAAAAATCTTGATCTCACTTTAAAAAGAAAATTTTCTTATATATTTTTTATTTTCGTCCGCAGACAGAATTAAAAAGGTGTCATACATCGAAAAAGGTGGCACATATGGCGGTCACTCCTTGCGAGCCCTCATCGCACACTGATTTGACATGGAGAACTAGCGCGATCGTTAGAGAGATATGTACAGCATAAAATGGACGCAGTGCTTGTCGAAACGACAATGGCTAAAGACGATCTTTTTTAGTAGTACATATTAGGCATTAGTAAATAAATAACTATTCTGAATTTGCAAATCGTATTTTAGAAACCAATCATTGATTTAATTAAATAAAGGTTAAAAAAATTTAAATACAAATACAACCGATTAACAATTAGACAAATTAGAAATTTTAGAAATCAGAAATTTTAATCCTCCTCGTTAGCGCGAAGAGGAGGAAGGAACGTGAACAATGTCGAATTGGCACGTGGAATATCAGAGGAGGAATGGAAAGAAAGATGAATGAACTATGTGATACGATGGGAAGGAAAAGTCTGGATGTACTCTGTATAACAGAGAGTATGAAAAAGGCGAGCGGTACGATGCAGCATAATGACACGCTCGTCATCTGGTCTGGGAGACCAGATACAGACAGGGCTTGTCAAGGTGTTGCAGCGTTACTGTCTCCTAGAATGGTGGAATGTATGTTGCAATATGAATGTGTAAGTCCGAGAATAATGTGGATCCGATTCAAAATCGGGTTGACAGGAGTGTTTTTAGTTATATGCTATGCTCCTGTCAACTCCGAAAGCGATGAAGTGAAAGATGATTTTTGGACTGGTGTGAGCGATGTGATGAGATTAAAAATATGAATGAAAGGATTATAATGGCAGGGGATTTGAATGGGTGGGTGGGTATTAGAAGGGATGGTTTTGAATCAGCTTTAGGTTTATTTGGGGATAAAATAACGAATGACAATGGAAACAGAATGCTTGAAGTATGTTTAGAGTGGAACCTATTTGTATCAAATACTTTTTTCAATCATAGAGGTATCCATCAATATACGTGGGAAAGAGGAAATGAGAGGTCAATGATTGATTTTGTAGTAATTGACTCTAGGTTGAGAGCCGTCACCGCAGACACCAGAGTTTTCAGAGGGGCTGAGATAGAAACCGACCATTTCCTGGTTGTGTCGAGAGTAAACCTCTTCCGCGGCTGGCGCTCTAAAGTGAAAACGGTGTCGACCTCAACTAGAGTCAAAATAGAAAAATTGCAAAACGATAATGTAAGAAGTAAGTATGAAAATTGTGTAGAGATGAGACTGAATGATAAAGTAATGGACGGTCTAAGCATAGACGAAACATGGGACCGCATAAAAGTGAGCCTCTGTGAATCTGCTAGAGAGGTATGTGGAATAAGTACGCAAGGTAGAAAGAAAGGTGATGCATGGTGGGATGATGAGATTAAAGCACTGGTCTCAGAGAAGAAGAAATCGTGGTTATTTCTGATAGCGGCTGGCAGTGCTTCTAGCGAAGAGAGGGATAGAGCGAAAGAAGTTTACAAGGGATGCAAGAAAAGAGTACGTGATGGAGTGAAAGAACGAAAGAAACGCCTGGAAGAGGAAGAGGGGATCAAAATGACAAACCACTTCCAAGAAAATATTAAACTATTTTGGAAGGAGGTCAAAAGGTCACGGAATGGTCCAGAAAGTGGATGTGTGAAAGTGATAAAATCGAAAGATGGAAAAATGTTGACGAATGAGAAAGAAATAAAAGAGAGATGGATGAAATACTTTGAAGAGGTCTTCGAAAGCAATCCGAGTGATAGAGATTCCAGTGGCGAGTCAGGTATGAATGACGATGGAGTGAATGTTCCCAAAATTAGCATGGATGAAATTAAAAGATCAATTAGATGTATGAAGAATGGTAAGGCTGTTGGTTTCGATAATATTGCTGCTGAATACTTTAAAGGAAATAGCCGTATAATTCTCACATGGTTATGCAAACTTTTTAACCAGTGTTTAGAGGAGGGTTACACCCCATTAGATTGGAGAAGGGCTGTGATCATGCCTCTATACAAAGGTAAAGGGTCACGCATGGAATGTGGAAATCACAGGGCTATTAGCCTGCTAAGTTCAGTTGGTAAGCTGTATGGTAGGATATTGATTGAAAGGGTACAAATGAAAACAAAGGATAAAATATGGGATGTGCAAGGCGCATTTATGAGTGGAAGGGGGTGCATGGATCAGATTTTCTCGTTGCGTATGCTCACAGAGAAGTTTCTGGCAAAAAACAGAAACTTTTCTGTGCTTTTGTAGATCTACAAAAAGCATATGACAGAGTTGACAGAAAAAAGTTATGGAAGGTGTTGTCTAAGTATGGTGTGAATACAAATCTTATACAGGCAATCGCATCGCTGTACGAGGGAAGCGTTGCATGTGTTAGGGCAAACGGTGATTTTACGGGGTGGTTTGACATCACAAAAGGTGTTAAGCAAGGCTGCGTAATGTCACCGTGGTTATTCAATCTATACATGGATAATTGTATGCAAGAATTGAAAGAGGTGGGCCTGGGCGCGAAAATGAGTAGTCTGCAAGTATGTTGTCTGTTGTATGCTGATGATGCGGTGCTGATTGCTAACAGTATGGAAGATCTACAGTCCCTCGTATCTAGGATGAACGAAGTATGTAAGAAGAATGAGCTAATGATGAATGTAAATAAGTCCAAAGTCATGGTGTTTGAAAGAGAGAGTACGAAAACGGTGTGCAATATAGTTGTGAATGATGAATACTTGGAGCAGGTCGATGAGTTTGTGTATTTGGGAAGTATGTTTACGAGAGATGGAAAGACTGATAGGGATATTGAAAGAAGGGTGAATGCAGGAAACTCCATTAACGGAGGACTGAACGCGGTTGGCGCAAACAAAAAGTGGTCCAAGGAAGCGAAGCTAGCAGTCCACAATGGAGTGTTGATACCAACCTTGATGTATGGCAGTGAGGCATGGAACTGGCAGAGGAAGGATGAAAGTAGACTGAATGCTGTAGAAATGAGATCTCTGAGACGAATGTGTGGTAAAACCATGGATGATCGAGTGAAAAATGTTGAGATTCGTAAAGAATGCAAGGCTGATGTAAGCGTAGTGAGAAAGATTAAGAAAGGGACGCTTAGATGGTTTGGGCATGTAGAGCGAATGAACGAAGAAAGGAGTGTAAGGAGAATATATGACGCGAATGTGAATGGAAGAAGAAGCCGGGGACGCCCGAGGAAGACATGGCAATATCAAATACTGAGTCGGGCCATGTCAGAAGTCGGAATAATAGAAGAGAATGTATGAGACGTTGTATGAATGTGAATGAAGCAAGAAGTGTATGCCAAGATCGAGTTGTTTGGCGGTCCATCCTCTCTGCCTACCCCTGCGGGGAAACGGCGTGATGGTTAGTTAGTTAGTTAGTTAGAAATTTTAATGATTAACTAAAAAAAAATTTAAATAGTTGTCTCGTGAATTTATTTACATATTAATATTAATAAAAAAAAATTAAATTTCTAATATAAATTTTTTATTCATTGCTTTATAATATTTTTTATTAACGTTTTTATTAATTACTTACATACTTTAATCAATTTTCGTATGTTTATAATTTGTCTATTCGTACATTATCGTGTCCTATGTTTATCATTTGTCTATACTGAATATTATTATTTTTTAGTATTTTGTATATTCTTTCGAAACATGTTGATATGTGTACATTAATGAAGTGTTGAATACAAGGTAATTTTTAATTTATTTAAAATAATAACGCCACAAAGTGAATACTAATATTTTGAACATACTTATTTATAATTATGGCAAGCTACGAAGTAAATGTTTTTCATGAATATATGTAATTAAATTGGTTTACTTATTTTTTATTTTATTTTAATATGTAGAGGAAATTTAAAAATTGAAGAAAATCATGCATTCTGTAACTTTTCGCATAAGCTGCGTTTTTCATAAATCACCAAATTTAATCGAAATCAGTACAAATAATATTATTTAAAATAATGATTACTTTAGGATAAAAAAAACTCTCTCCGTAAGGAATCGGAGTTCTCAGATTACGCCACATAGTGCACATAAATTTATCCCATATTATTACCAGCCTTTACTGCTTACTGTTTCGTGGCTCTCATATACATACTCGTACATAGGGTTGCGTCTGTTAGGTTTGAATAGGGAATGCAATAAGAATTTTATGTTTCTTTTAAGTCGTTCTCATTGATCACCGATGACGTGTTATTTATTTACTTGTGGGTTAAGTGACCTGAATTACATGATAATACCTAGTAAGCAATATTCAAAGGTCGATTCGGTAAGAACCTTAAAAGGTTGTAACAAAAACATCATACTAAATTTTTGAATATACTGATAGTTTAAAGGATTCTTCTGTTTTTATGTGAATACCTCGCAAGAATTTCAACGCTCAACTTTCGTCGGGGTATGGTGTTCGGCTGAAGGGAGTGGGGAAGGGGATGAAATGGGAAAGAGGAAGGTTGGGAAGTCCCTGGCTGTTCAAATCACCAAATACGGCTGAAGCCATTTCAAGCAACATATCGATTCAGAATGATGACCAGGGCAAAACTGAAAGTGTTCTACCACTTTAAATTATTAAAACAATACTATTCTTTAACTTATTAGTTAAACTAATTGAAGGCTATAAACCTGATTGTAATATTTAATCATTGAATAAGACAATATTAACAAATTACAAACTAAGCATGAAACCGAAAATGACAGAATAAAAAAATAAAAAAATAATATTTAAAAATGTAGTTCTTATGGTAAGACAGAGGTCCTTGCTTCGATATCCAGATGTGACTAATACCTTTTTATTTTCTGTGCCTTTTTCGGATTCATGTTTCATTTACATGATTAGATAGAGAATAGGAGTAATATTTGTACAGCGCCCTTGAGGTTATTTTTCACAAAAACGGCTCTATACAATTCTTCCAATAATAATAATAATGATAATAATTATTGTTATTGAAATGCGTTAATATTATCTTCTTCGATGACTCAATAATATTCTATTCTGACTTCTGACGCTGTGAGTCAATTCAATTGATTGAAACTTTTCTCTACTGATGTAGTCAGCGTTAGGTAAAGCAATTGTCGAAATCTGATAAAAAAAACTTTACTGATTATAATAGTATTATTGGAATATAGAAATTAATTATTATTTTATGTTAATAATAATAAAATAGATACGACGCTTATGTATAAATATTCATAGCACATTTTCCCTCTTTCGCAAAATGAAATTTGAAGTACGTTAGAATTTTGATCGGTAATAAATATTATGTATCTAATACCTAAGTAGTTTTGGGTCTAAAACACACTTATTGTTTATTTTTCTGTGTTCCTAATAAAATATTGATCATATTCTATATTTTTCTGTGTACATATTAGTCGCATCGTATGTTTTTCTGTATGTGTAATAAAATATTGGTAATAATTTATATTTTTCTAAAATATTAGTCATATTTTATATTTTTCTGAATGCTTAATAGAATATTAGTTATATTGTATATTTTTCAGTGTGTTTAATAAAATATTAGTTATATTGTATATTTTACGATGTGCTTAATAAAATATTAGTTATTTTATATATTTTACTATGTGCTTAATAAAATATTAGTTATATTGTATATTTTACTATATGCGTAATAAAATATTAGTTATATTGTATATTTTACTATGTGCTTAATATAATATTAGTTATATTGTATATTTTACTATGTGCTTAATAAAATATTCGTTATATTGTGTATTTCTCTTTGTGCTTAATAAAGTATTATTTATATTGTATATTTTTCTATGTGCTTAAGAAAATATTATCTATATTGCATATTTTCCATGTTCTTAAAAAAATATCAGACATATTGAACCTTCAGTGCCAGTTAATAATACTTTTACATTAATAGTTTAAATATAGGAGACAGGCTTCAACACACTTGAAACGATCCCGCCCGCAAACACATAAATGTGTATATTTTGCACATTAACTTTGTTCCGAAACGAAATATTAGAGCCCGGCGATGTTCCTTTGGAACAATGTTGCTTTCCTTTCGGGCACGTAATAAACCTCCACACTGTATGGCAAAATGAAAATAGGTGGAAGGCTTAAAATATCTGCAACGTTTTATTTTGTAACAGGTTCGAAACGTATTTATAAATAACTTGAAAAAAAATAATTAGATTATTAAGTGAATAATACAAATAATATTATTTTTTTTAAAACTAACTAACCATGAGGTCATTTCACCATAGGGGTACGCATAGAGGAAAAATAGCCGCATAACTCTGACTTGGAACGCACTTGCTTTATTCACATTCATACATTAACTTAAACATAGGAAATTGTTTGGTTATTCTGCCTCCTGACATGACACTGTTAATGTTTTTAATTCACTTGATCATGCCATGTCTTCCTCGGATGTCCGTCTTGTTCTACCATTCACCTACTTTCCTTAGATCTTAAAAAAATATTTAGGTATTTTATATTTTTATTAGATCAACCAAATAATGGTTAAATACTATTATTAAAAAAAATTGAAGAAGCAAAGAGAAACTGGAAATGTGTAGCTGAAAGCGGTAATCGAGAAGCATAACACAGCGAGAAGCTGGAAACGAGAAAAAAAAGAAGTAACGGAAAGCAACAACGAAGAACAAAACATAAGCGGGATATCAGAAGCGAGAAGCAAGAAGCGAGTAGCTAGAAGTATGAAGAAAAGGAAAAACGATCACCAAAGCTCACTCAAATTCTTGATTCCTATCCATCCTTATTTCCAATATTGGCTTATAAGGTTGCCATTTAATCACAGGTCGATTAAATTAAAATATCCTAGCTATCCACAGAACACGTGTTCCAAGTCCTAATACATCAGTGCCCCCTGATATACTGGTCACACCGGGACAGAAGTTCCCCTGACTGCGGTGATACAATCGTGAAAAATCAATTGAAGATTATTGCATTTGTTATCTATACCTACCTACCTACCTATACCTACTCTGACATCAAGAAAGTACTTAAAAAAACTGTCTCTTTTTATTTATATTAGGTTTTTACAGATGTTCCCACTTATGTGAGAACAATCCAGTTGTAAAAACTCAATTAGGTAATGTACATAAATTACATAAAATTATAAATACTCTGACGAAGGATGCACAAAACATGAAATACCAAAACTCACTCAATGATACATAATACTTACAAATAGAAGCAAGAGACACAAAGAGTTTGATTATTAATTATATTTAATTGACCATTAACAATTTTTATAATTTCAAATTTTTCTAATTGTAAACCGGTTGTATATGTATTTGCCAACCATATTTTGGAAGCAAATCATTATTTTGATATAAATAATGCTTTAAAATGTTTACATACAAATACAACCAGTGCATCTGTGGTCTATTCTTACATTATTTTTTTATATGAATACCCCACAAGAGTCCCAACTGCTCCCAACCGTCTGGAGCCAGTGAGAGTATGGCATTCCCAATTGGGGAATGTTGTGAGGCTGAAGGTATTGGGGAGGGGAAATAGAAGGGGAAGAGGGAGGTGGGGAAATACCTGGCTATTCAGATCTGGTCACCAAACACGTCAATACTGACATTATCTATACTTGACATAATTATTTTTTTAGTATTCTGTATATTCCTGATGAGGAAAGGATCCCCATCGAAACGTGTTTATATGTATATATTAATAAAGTGGTGATTACAAAGTAATTTTTAATTAATCTACTGTTCAATTTTATAAGATAAGGTAAATAACATGAGGTATATGGTGTGATCTGATAGAAGTTCATGGGAACAACCCATGTATTGTCACCTACGGGGTCTAACCATTTCACCTATTTAGTCGGCTTAAGTAAAATTTAAAACTTTGACATTTTACTTCACACCGTTATGCAAAGAGCTCTCGTAAATGTCATCATAATTATAACACTCTCCCCCACAGCTTTCGTTCCCTTTCAAATTCCAAAAGGAGCAAGAGTCCATTCAAACCAAGTCAACACCCCGGCAACCAAGCAACTTACCCAGGGAATATAATATATGTATAATGCATACATGCGAATACGTATATACATACTCGTATAAGCATATTGAGGAGAAATAAAGTTCTTGCCAAAAGCACCACGGGAAAGCTGCAATTTTTATAAACACATATAAAAGAAAAACGCTTCCAATAGTGACGTTGTGAATATTTTTTTTATAGCTTTTTTTCTAAAATTTAAAGTAATACAAATTTAATAATTAACCAAATATATTTTTTGTAAATAGCTGTCTTTTGAATTTATTTTCATATTAATATTAATATCAAAAATAATTTATTTTTTAATTTCTATCATAAATTTGTTATTCAATGTTTTATAATTTTTTTTTTGTAAACATTTTTGATTAATTACTTACCTGCTTTAATGTTTGCTTATGTTTTTAATTTGTCTATTCTTACATTATTGTGTTGTATGTTTATCATTCGTCTATAGTTGACATTATTATTTTTTAATGTTCTATACATTCCTGAAGAAGAAAGCATTGCTTTCGAAACATGGTGATATGTGTATATTAATAAAGTGTTGAATACAAAGTAATTTTTAATTCATGTATTAATAATGACGCCACAGAGTGAATACCTTTTAGAGAAATTATAATACAAATTTAATAATGTTATTATTAAATTTGATTTACGGGGTAAGGGTAATGAAATTTTATTGTGGGTTTTTGCTGCATACTATGTTCATTCGAAATTCTAAGGCGACTACCCTGACTGCCAAGTAAAGTGGGTCGGCTGTTATCTTGTAACTAATTATAAACAGATTATTATTTATGTTGGTAGGTAGGAATAATATTACATTATCTCTTATTGTTAACTTTCATGATAGAATGCTTTTTTCAGAGAGTAAAAATAAAATAAAAGTTTTTATCACCTTGAAGCCTTGATTGTGTAATATTAAACAGAATTCATGTTGATTATGATATCGATAAAATGAGAACTTGGTATCGGGTTTTAGCACGAAGCAAAGAAGAAATGCTACCACATAGGTATATAACATATGTGACACATTCCTTTGACATAAAATATTACATTATTTATCCTAAGTTTATTACGCATTACTCCAAGTCACATATTATCCCATACAATATCTAACCCCAAATTGCAATAAAGTATTTTAATATCCCTGTTTTATTTCATTTCACCTTTGGATCTTTCATTCATTTGCTCGGGAGATGGGCGATGGGCGATGGGCGGTGCGACGTCAGCTAAATGTATCACCGCATTACTAAGAAAGGAATTTGTTTTATTGCCACGTAGCTCAGATGTTCACACAAAGTATTGTTCTTCTAAGGTTTATGACCTGCCGAGGTAGAATGTATTTCTTCGAGGGTTCAAAATATTGGAAGATTGCATAATGCCATAAAAGCTCCAGGTGTAATGACGACCTAAATGATACTTTTTCTTCCTGCGTTGCCTACAGAGTCTCTGGTCATAAAAATGTAAAATATTGTGACGTGTCTTTAGCGTGCTGAATATCCCAGATGATCAGTTTCTTCATAAATAAATACATAAAATATTATTTCAACTATTCCATAAATCCACGGTGACTTTTAACTATGTTGTTTCCCCACAAAATATATTTTTTAGCCTTAGTCGTAAGTACGTCATCTTCAGAAGGAATACATTGATTTATTTTCCTTGTAAGGGAAAGGGGCATATATTATTTTGCAAGAAATTTCAATAGACATTTCAATATAATACGATGTTTACCCAATTAGTTGTAAAACATAGATGTCTAACGATAAGTTATTAATTAATCGCATTCCTCGAAGTGGTCTTTGTATTTTGTTGATGTTTCACTGTATGATAATCCATTACAAATTTTGTTCCCTAACATGTTATCTGTATACATGTTAATACAAATTTTCTTTAATATTTAAACATTAACCCTTTCAGCCCTGAATTGAAAATGACTTTTATCAAAATATTTGATGTCTAGTAAAATTATTTCAATGTTTCGGATGTAGTTTTTGTTTTTTCAAAGTGTTATTGTTACGTTTTTTTTTTTAATAGAATTTTACAAAAGTTGAAAAAAAAGTAAGGTTACTGGGGCACCCCGTTTTAAGATCACATTGTACACGGTTTTGTGTATGAATTATAAATTAAATCAATTTGTTTTGTAAGTTTGTTAATTTTTTAATTAAGCTTTTGAAAGTATATTACGGAGAGGAAAATTATACAGCAATAAATAAATAAAAATTATTAAACCTAGAATAAAACATACCACGAGCGTTAATTTGAAACGACATTAACTTGTTTGAAATAAAATAACAAATCATACACGGAATGCGAAAAACTCAACATTTTATCAATATAAAAACAATGACATAAAAATTAAAAATGCCTTAAAAACTTACACATTTTTTTAGAGGGTGCACAAATCGAGATTAAAGATAAAATCACCTTTTACAATATAAACATGGCTTCCATCTGAATGACTAAATAAAATCCAACAAAAAAACTATTCATAAAGCCAGCAATTGGAATTCGAAAACCCCAATATTCATTCGCTCAAGCGAGGGAAGAAAAAACTCTAGAAAGAGTTAAAAAAAAACTATCTTTTAGCCCCATTTTCAAAATGTTTCCTTTCACCGCTCCCTCAATCTCTAATATGTTATTTTCCCCCACTCTTTACTAATCCCTAGTCTCTCCCCCACCCCCACTGTGACACCTAACATATATGTTATGGCTAAAAAAATTAACATTGTTTTATTATTGTATTATGGATTGTTTTATTTAAAAATGATTATTCTGGTTGAAAGTTATTTTGCATTACATCCTTTATGTGATATTCCGCAAGAACATCTCTTGATATTGTAATTTTTTTAAATGTTATTAGTTAATATACCATTATCGTCTGCCATCAAAGTTAATTTTGCATGGCGTTAAAGTGAATCAAGAAGTTACTGAATATTTAAGAATTAATGATCACATTCATTTGCCTTGGCGGTTGGTCTGTAATGGGGTTTACTTATTTTACGACGCGGTGCCGGCTGTATTGATTGCACATTACGTTTGATTATAATCATTATTAAGTGAATAGTACTGCGATATCGCTTCAATATGAATACGCAATGACCCCATGCGTCGAATCCAAAATGCCGGCTGGCAACAGCTGTTCCCCGCTTCTTTTTTTTTTTCTCTCCTCAAAGGCAATAAAACTTTGTCAAAAGGGAGACGGTTGACGAATGCATAAAAACGTCACAATGATCGGTGCATAAAATGTCGTAAAGTTTATTTATGAAAAGAAACGCTGCATTTGACGGCCTACGTGTGTATGCATTGCGAATGTATGGAAGCAATAAAATAATTACTACAATGTATTATTTGTTTAGGTATTAATATATGTACACATCCAAATTCGCGAACAGCCAAGGGTAGGCACCTCGTCTCACAGAGCTCGGGGAGAATGGAAAAAAAGCCTGCCTTATGATATCATTTGTTATACGATTCATAAGTGTTGTTTATTTGATAACAAAACCGATTACAACGAATTTATAAGCGGCATTAAAATTGCTACGTGTGAAATAACACCGCGATGAAACGGCTCGTACGAGTGGACTAAAGCAGAATAATACGCATTTCTTTATTGAAGGAACGTTTTTATAATTAGTCCAAATGATGTTAAAGTGTTGGCTTTTGGAAAGTAAAGTGGTGGCTTATGAAACGTAAAAGTAAAGTAAAGTGGTGGCTTATGAAACGTAAAAGTAAAGTAAAGTGGTGGCTTATGAAACGGCTCGTACGAGTGGACTAAAGCGGAATAATACGCATTTCTTTATTAAAGGAACGTTTTCATAATTAGTCCAAATGATGTTAAAGTGTTGGCTTTTGGAAAGTAACCTTGTGTATTGATGGTAACAAATGTGACAGTCTCCTTGGTTATTTAGCTCTTTGATATCTGCTGTATTTACACTATTTTGCTCTTTCTTACACTGTCTATTGGACAAATATAATGGTCTCCTTGATCGTATGTCTCCCTGATAACTGCGGGAGCTTTAAAGTTATGCAGGCGTTACTATTATATTAAGTCTATCCTCACTGTAACAAAACTGTAATGCTGTTTTTTTTTATTTTTTATTTCTCAATTTGTTTAATACTTGCTGTTATTTTGATATGTTTATAATATTATTTAAATCGATATTATGAAATTGGACTCGGTATCTGGTATCTCTGTATCAAAACTGTCTTTCTGTTCATGGTTTTTATAAAAATATTTTTTCCAAATTGTGTACATTGAAAATTTTATTTTTCGAAGGTTTAAAAACAAAACGAATATTTTTTGTTCTAATCTTTTTCGATCACATTATGCAAGCGCCTATATTGTTCTAATTTTGCGCTGCATTTGTACGATGATTGTTATCTATTGTTGTATTATATAATAATGTTGAACTAAACTCCTGCTGACAAGCTATTTTCAGTGGCTCAGGGGGTACAAGTTCCCAGTGCATGTAATTAATATTATACAACAAAATAAATTAAAAATACCTACTTAAAAATAAGAATAATAAAACAAATCCCTTTAAAAATGTGTGTTTTACAAAATGGCTTTTATGTTAATTAAGTGTAATTTTTTTTATAAACAATTAAAGATTTGCAATGGGGCTATTGTAATGTTGTATTCTAGTACTTACCCGTTTACTATCTTCCCTCCTAGCGATATAGTCATAATAAAAATAGAATAAAATCGTAGGAATCAGTTTTAATTAAAACATTTTGTGTGATTCTTGTAACAGGGTGTGGTGTACGGTTGCAATCTTCAATGATAGTAGGAATATTAAAATTCTTGATTTTATTTATTTATACTAGTAGTTATTCAATGCCCTTAGTATCCAGTAAAAACCATGTGTATAATTATATAATATTCTCTTGCTATGTTGTAATTTGTACCTTCTTTTATTTGATTATTTATACCCTTGTTGTACGTTATATTACAATAGCTAAAATGTTGATCTAAGATCGTCTGCTACTCGTAAATATTTTAAATTGTGGTTTTAATATGAATACATGTAATACATGTTATTTTATAATTAAATTAGGTTAGGTTATTATGTGTAGATTTTTGTGCTCTTTTGATATTTGTACTTTACATTTGATTATTTATACCCCTAGTTTATTCTAAATTGTGCATGTAAGTGAGTCTGGTGCTCATAATTATGTTATTTCATAGTTTAATTTGAATGTATGTATACTATAACAAAATATATACTGTATGGTAAATCTGTTATTTTAGAATTATATTAGGTTACTTAGTGTATAGCGCATTTGAGGTGAACATTCAAATTAATTTTTGTTATTATTATTATTCCTATACTTTTTTTAAAATATTTTCTTAAACATAATTAAATAAAAATGTAATTTTAAAAAAAAACCTGTTTGTACCTTCATAATAATATGTGAAATTTGAAGCGTGACGAAATATTAAAAAATATATATATGCTAGTATGTATCTGAGACCTTGAATGAGGCATGTAACTGGCAGAGGAAGGATGAAAGTAGACTTAATCCTATAGAAATGAGATCTCTGAGACGAATGTGTGTTAAACCATGTATGATCGTGTGAAAAATATTGAGATTGGTAAAGAATGCAAGGCTGATGTAAGCGTAATAAGTAAGATTAAGAAAGGGACGCTTAGATGGTCCGGGCATGTAGAGCGAGTGAACGAAGAAAACTGTACAATGAGAATATATGACGCGCATATGAATGGAAGAAGGAAGGGACGTCCGAGGAAGACACGACACGATCGAGTGAATCAAATACTTGAGTCGGGCCATGTCGAAGTCGGAATAACAGAAGAGAATGTATGAGACGTTGTATGAATGTGAATGAAGCAAGAAGTGTATGCCAATATCGAGTTGGCTGGCGGTCCGTTCTCTCTGCCTACCCCTGCGGATAAACGGCGTGATGGTTAGTTAGTAACCAGATCTGAATAGGCAGCTATTTCTCCACTTTCCTCTTCCCCTTCTACTCCTCCTTCACATTACCTTCAGATTCCCCAATAGGGTATGCCATAGTCTCATTGGCTCCAGACGGTTCGGAGCAGTTCTTGTGCGATAATCACATTAAAATTCCACTGATTATTGTTGACAACTGAATATAAATGAGCACACAAGTTCCTAACCTAACTCATTGGGAATTTTTTTTAATCAGAAATATGTCTTTTTTTATTACCTTTTTTATTTATTTTATGCTTCTTTTTTCTTGGAGTAGGCAGAGCTTTTCAATCTTTATCAACTGCACGCTACTGCTGACTGCACCAGTATTCAGAATTTGCGTTCAAATTGTTCACAGATTGTCACAATATCCTTTTTCGTACAGGAAATAGGAGTTATCCCAGCAACACACGTGTAACTTTTTACAACATCCCTAAAAGGAACCGGAATCAATAAACAGGAAGTGAGACTGTTCCTCTACCGGCGGGTTTGAAGCTTGTACCTAATGACTCGTGAAACTATAATTCCAATTGTATTTAAAAAGGGTGGAATTTAAAATGTTTCTAATTATTGTTTTAACCCTCTTTCAAACGGATAGACAGGGTGTGGTATTTTATATTATTCGTGAGAAAGTATTTAAAAGATATAGGATTTAGTATTTGTTTTGGGTAAGAAGAAATTATGTGTTTTCAAAATTATTTTCAATAAATTGCATTTCGACAATCATTCACAATAATTTTTCAAAATTTATATTATAGGATGATAAATACATACCATAGAAAACGGAAAAAAAATCACTTTTGTTATAATTTGTTTCTTCCGCATTAGACTGTTGTGAACTCCTGCACCTAATTAACTTCACATTACCTCATCGACCTACTCAGCAAAACACATTATTCTGTGACAATAATTCCGGGCTAACTCCCAAATACATGCACCCATTTCTCGCCTACGTATACTTGGAAACAAACTCACCTCTACTATAGATATATTTAATATAAGTTTACCCATTTTTAAAAGATACCTTAAAGATATTTTTATATTGTAACGTTTATAAGAGCATCGCATAGACGCTATTGTATATATTTTTTTAAAATTATCTTATTATTTATCTGCAATACAAAAACTTGTTCCTCTTTTTTCCTTCATGCACTATATTATGTATATGCAATTTCATACATTTTTACGTCATTCGAAATACAAAAACACATTGATTTTTTTTCACAATGTTATTCACTCATATTATATTATATTATGCACTTGTGTATTATGTATCATGGAGATCAGTCTATTACTATTTTTATTTTTTTAAAAAAGTAGTATCTACAAATTAAAAACCTTTCCCTGTATAACTTCTCTGTGTCATACACTTATACATTTTTATACATACATATCACAAATATGTTACACTTATACGAGTATACCAAATATGTATAATGTTATTTTTTTGTTAACTTAAAGCCTTTTTTTTCTTTCTGTACACAAAATCATTTAAATGTTAAAATATGTAAAAGTCCATCGGGGCGTTAAAAATTAATAAATAAATAAAATTAAAATAAATTAGCAAAATTGGTTAGAGTGCGGGACCCGGATAGACCGAGAAGTTCTGGGTTCGAGTCCCAATTGCGACCGTTACCTTTTTTTATTTTCTGCATCTTATCTATTTCATATTTCATTTGAGATTTGCTAATATTATCTTAAATGATTTAAAAAAAACTAACATATTCTTTCGTCATTTAGCTTCTTCATTTTTCAATGTATTTTCTCTCTCTTTCACTATTATATTTATTTGTTTTCCAACTAAGTCAACAGTTTTCTTACTTAATTTGTTTCTATTATATTATAGTAAATACTCCATTGTTATGTAATCTTCCCATAGGCGTAGATACTCGTATATAAATAAAGAAAAAATATTTCTTATCATAGAAGATATTATTAACAACTCCCAAATCGAAACACGAAATCGGAAAGACACAGAAAGGAAAAAGATAACAGTACCAGCTTGGATTCGAACCCAGAACCTCATGGTCTATCCGAGACCCGATCTCCATGTCAACTGAGCTGCGGCTACCCCAATCCATCCCGTCATTTATATCGGTATCATACTTTGACTTCTAAGAACTTTCCAAGTCATCCTCAATTAATTCCCATATATTTTTTTGGCTGCTACATTTTTATAATGACAAGATTCTGCCCAAATTTGTTCGTAATCGTAAGATAGTGTTACGGATATACTCGTACCTATCCGATTTCTATTTATATGGGTGCATGACATATATTATTTTTATTTTTTGGAAAACTTATTGAAGCTTATGAGCCTCATTGTAATATATTTTTAACCACCGAAGTTAATATTAACAACTCACAAATCGAAACACGAAACCGAAAAGACAGTAAAAGAAAAAGATAACGGATAAATAAATTTATTAAAAAAAAGGCAAGAACAAACATCAATTGGTGATGCCATAGTACGATTGACTTCGGGAAGTAGGGATTCGTGTTCATTATCCTTTTAAATAAATTTTAAAAAACTGGCCATAGTAAAAAAATATTATTTCTCTCGTAAGTTTCGCTGGTTTCAAATTAACATAGGTAAATATTACGTTAATTTTATGATTTATGGTATATCTAACTACGATCATTTCAGAAACGATAAATTATTGCTTATTTGAAATTGATTAATCATTTTTCTTCGCGGTAATTTTTCGGTTTATGTTACAATGGAATAAATCGCTATAATTCATGTACCTACCTACGTTGTGACAAAGCCTCTCTAAATACCGTCGATACTGTGGAATACAAACTACCATAAATATAATTTATTATCATAAGAAATAAACAATAATACCAGCTACTTACTTGTTGATTATGTGCCGATATATCTGCTGTAATGATGATTAATGGAGTCATTATTCCTAGGTAGGAAGTGGTTACATTCGGTCAGCTGAATAATTTTGTAATAATGATACAACGGTATTTCTGGAAGTTGCTACATTTCAAGCAACTTGTTTCGTTTTTTTTTCGTAAATATGTAAGTTTATTCATGAAGGGCGAGAGGGACGTCGGAGCGGAATTATTTATTATTTCAAAATATTGATAGTATTATTACTCAATACGATAAACATAAACTTTTTAAAATAAAAAAAATATTTATTAAATATTTTATAGATTTACATAGGCTTAGTTAGCATTTATCAAAATCTAATCAGTAATAGTACTTTTTCTGACCGTCCTATTTATTGTATGTTTTACAAAATATTTAAAATACGAATATGATTTTTAAAGTGGAGAAAAATATTTTTAATCCTTTCTCGTTACGTTTTTGTAAATAAACTTAACCAAAGATTTATAATCCGCATTAAAAAAAAATTAAAAAACATTAAAATTCCGTAGTGTTTATGAAAAATTTAAACTACATACTGCTCTTTTTAATTTATCTCATCGACATGTTAAAGAAAAACCTTCACAGCATATTTTAAGGATATTCAACTTTTTAAATGTTTTTGTAAAATATTCGTAGAGCGGTCAGAAATGTGTAATATTTCTGATTTTATTTTGATAAATGCTTAGCCCATGTAAATTTAAAAAAAAATGCAATAAATATTTTTCTTTTTAAAAATACCATGTTTATCGTATTGCACAATGATATTATAATTATTTTGAAGTCATAAATAATAACTCTTCTATGTCCCTCTTACCGTTAAGCAATTATTATTTCCAATTAGGTGAAATCCAAATAAGGTAAATCGGAAACCACCGGCAGGTTATTGTTATACAATTTTAACGTTTTTTTAAATAACATTAATTTATGCAGGTAGTGTAGGGGTTGAAAATTGATAATTTCAAGGACATTTGCAAAGGGGTAAAATATAGCAATTTAATTAATGGATAACTAATTTGAGTAGTTCTAAAATATTATTAATTGTTTTTGTGTTGAAATCGTAGAACTCCATTTTATATATAATCATGTAAATAAGTCATCATAATGCGGATTAACTGAAGTTTGAAAATGACCTTGAACGCCGAAACAGCTGTCACAATAGTAAAAACTAAAACCACTTTCAGAATTTAATAATAACATTATAAAATTCGATTTACATTAAATTTAAAAATAATAATAATAAATAATAGTTCGAAGTTTTCGGTGGGAGCCAGGTTTACAGTTCATAAAAGTAGTGAAGAAATTAGAAAAAAATAGAATATATCGGAGGATTTGTGTAAAATCTAAACAAAAGTAGGTATGAGATTTAGAAATGTACGAGAAACATGAACTGTGTGGTAAGCCTGTGGTGCATCGCAGATCACAGTCCATCTTATCTGCCTAACCCTGCGTGGATATAATGCCACCATGTGTTTATAATGAGGTAACAGGGAAAAGTGCTGTCAGAAAGGTAGTTATTTGTTGTTATAGGGTTGTTGTTTTCTAACCCACAGCGGGAATAAAACGTGAAAGAGTTGAAGATTTCTTTAAGTTATATGGCATTAGTACTTATCAAACAAATATACATAATTGTTTACTCTATAATATTTGTTTTTCTCATCTCATAAGTACTGGACTATTATACTATACTCAAATTATCTGGTATACACAATTTTTTTTCTGTACTATTCTTCACATCTCTTTATATTTAATTTTTTTTTTTCTGTATATATATATATATTTTTTATATTACCATATTAGCTTTTTACGCTTCTATTTTTATATAATGGCACTTAATATGAACTAAACTTGTCAATTTGACTGTCCTAAAACTGGATTTGTTCCTAGTTGGGCACTCAAAGATTTCTTTAATTTTGTTATTAAATAATGTGTGTTCTCAAATAAATGAATCAATATCGAACATTTTTTTATTCCATCTCTAAATCGAAGGAATCTACTTATTTGTGTAAAGGTAAACATAAAATCACAGTAGACCGAAATATGCATATAGTCCTATTAATAATATTACATTAACCCATTAGTTTACAGAAGCGCTCGGAATCATAACCACTCCGTTAAAAAATACATATATCGTAGTTGTTATGTAAACAAATTAATAAAAATGTGTTCAAAGATCATCATCGCTCCCCCCGCAATTATAATAATTCATCTTCAGAATATGACGCAGGCGAGATGAACATATTATACTAGATGCTACACATTTAGACAGCAATAATCGTTTGCTATCGCGTCTAAACCAATCAGTGCGTATAGTGAGCATGTGTCGGCCATACAATAAATATGTCCAAAGAGAGACTAGTCGACGTCTCATAATAATCTGGCAATATCACATTCTAACATCGAGATCATATTATTATAACATCAACACGTCTAGGCATAAATAGTCCGTCGCGTATATACAGACTTGTACAGATGCTGTAATTGTTGTATCTTCTTATCCGAGTCTCATTTA
The DNA here is from genome assembly GCA_022606495.2 of Halesus radiatus. Taxonomy (NCBI): domain Eukaryota; kingdom Metazoa; phylum Arthropoda; class Insecta; order Trichoptera; family Limnephilidae; genus Halesus; species Halesus radiatus. The sequence goes on from JAHDVE020010163.1 coordinate 251,871, forward strand.
CGATAAGTGATTTGTATTTTTAGTACGAAAATCAGTATTGGTAAACACTAAGCAAGACTAAGTAATAAAACAAGGAAAAAATCAATTGTGTATAACAGATAGATATGGAAACGAATGAACCAGATATGTATCAATGTTTTCAGCGTTTCCTCAACGTGCGGGGGCAATAGAAATGCTGAACTCTGTATCAGATCTAAACATTTATAAGGCTCACGGAATACCCGATTAATACCTGTGATCAATATACTCGATATATGTCCGTTGTAAACGTCTGATCGCATAAAACTGTAAATGTGGGGAATTAATTAATACACGTCTGTTACAATCAATGTTCAAATTTTTGTTTATTTATCTCGTGATGAATAAACTCTGATTACAAGAAACACTTGGTTATTTATGAATAAATAAAAGGATACACGAAATCTCACTATAATGGATTTGAATTCAATTCAATGATAATGATCAGTACGTCTGACCTTGACAGTTTCTCAGATATCGCTACTGTACTATATTTCCAAAAGTGTATTTCTATGATACACGGGTGAAAATAAGATAGTACATAATTCATACGAAAATTCTGTTCAAGACCCTAAGACTTAGAACGAACAATTAACAGACCAATCCTGGAGCTAGTCCTGCTGAACAAGGAAGATGAAAATATAGTCGACATTTGACATAGAAAAACCAACGATGAAACGTATCCTAGAAAAAATTCGCTTTAAAATAAATTACCATGATAATATATGGACTTATTCATTTAAATTACAGTGTAAATGTGACGCGTAAGAAGATACTATATGGACCTCATGAATAGACACGCTACCTTCAAGAAAATCACATATTTACTTGATTGTGGCGCCATTTCAATTTTCGGATTAGTACGCAATGCTATCCATAATTTGGTGATTACTATAAGCTGGGTTAGCAGTCGAATTCGATTATCACAACGGTTACCAACTTACTCCCTATTCAAAGCAGGTGTAAATTCAGTGAAAAGGCCTGCAAATACTATAAATAAATTTAGTAGTAAATTAATTAAAAATTCTTACATTATTGTGTTATTTTTTAGTATTATATATATTCCTGATGAAGAAAGCATCGCTTTCGAAGTATGTAGATATGTGTATATTAATAAAGTGGCTAATACAAAATAATTTTAATTAACTATTTAATGATGACGGCACAGAATGAATACCAATCTTTTGGAGAAATTATAAATCAAATTTTATAATGTTATTATTAAATTTGATTTGGAGGGTAAGCGTAACGAAATTTTATTGTGGGGTTTTGCCGCATACTATGTTCATTCGAAATTCTAAGGCGACTACCCTGACTGCCAAGTAAAGTGGGTCGACTGTTATCTTGTAACTAATTATAAATAAATTATTATTTATGTTGGTAGGTAGGCATAATATTACATTATTTTTTATTGTTATCTTTCACAATAGAATGTTTTTATTATAGACCGAAAAAAAAAGTTTTTTTTATCTTGAAGCCTTTATTAAGTAATATTAAACATAATTAGCGTTGACTACGACATCGACACAAGAAATTATAAATTTAGTAGTATTTGTAAAGAATACGCGAGAGTTACGAATCTTGTTTACTAGGACAGGGGCGTTTTGCATTATATTCTATTTGCTACCGCTATGGTATGGACACATGGTATATAAATCATTACTGAATTCGGCGTTGTACGACCAATACAGACTTGACTAGAGATGATTAGATTCTGGTAGATGTTGAGATGGATAAATAATAATTTTAAATAACCTGCATACTTCCTTAATTTTTCGTATTATTTTCTTGAAATATCGGCTGCAAATCCAGGGTTTTCGGGTTCAAATCCTGGTGAGCGCAAATAAACCGTATTTGATTAATAATACATTTTGTTTAACAATTTTATTGATTTTGTAAACCAACCGGTTTCGGTTCAGCCTTAATCTTCAACAGGGTTGTATATATTTACATTAGTACATATGCATACAGCGCTGCTGAAGGTTAAGGCTGAACAGAATACGTATCCATTAAAGTGGTGTTTAAACAAAAAATTATTTTATTATTTCTGTCCTCCGAGTAATTCCTTCCTATGGAACTTAAAATTTATTTTTAATATTAATGTGAAATACTTTGTGCACACCAATAGAGTTTATTTAATTGTTCTGTGTAATTTCTCAAATATTTAATTAATATAAAATATATTATCATAAAATACAGAAAGCATATGTGTGATTTGAACATTAAGTTTGAGAAAGTAGATCAGATGTGAGGAGAATATATGAAGGGGAAGTGGTAGAAAAAGTCGGGGGCGTCCGAAGAAGACATGACACAATCAAGCGAATAAAATTCTTTAGTATGGTCATATCAACAATCGGAATAACAGAAGAGTATGTATGAGACGATATATGAATGTGAATGAAGCAAGGAGATTGTGGTGGTCCTTTCTCTCTACCTACCCCTGCCGAAAACGATTTAATTGTTATTTAGTTAGTCGATACAAATATAAATATACATAAAAACACCAAACATAATCATTATATAAATATTACATACAATCGGTGTGTAACTATCTATAATAAATGTGTTTACAACATGTATGGTGTACGTAATAAGACATACGAATTATTTAATTATAAATAGAAATGTTATATTTATCTATCTTACTGAAACGCAATGCTTGCAACAACACAATAATAATACGCTCAAACAAACAAAGATGTTACAAATGTTGAAGGCAACATAATATCACAAATAATATATTTGCGGTATGTTCCAGAGTGGAAGATACTCTCAGTATCGCCCTTGTGAAAGACCACCACTCATAATCGAATCTCCTTCCTTTCACACTACTCTCAGCCTCACAACATATCCCGTTTGGGGTTGCCATAGTCCCACAGCTTCCCGATGGTTGAATTTAAAAAAAATCAAACAATCAATCAGAATTTATAAATGATGCAAAAAATAATTTTATTCTACCAGGTTGGAGAAACATTTTAAAGTAAAGTTGAAACTCACGCAACCAAAGAATTCGAGATAATAATGAAAAATAGAAAAAAATAGTGGAAAATGCTGGAAGAAGTTGAACGAACTAATAAACACATTAATGAAGGAGTCAGGCCTGTAAATATTACCCCACCTTCGCGGAACGCACCTTGAAGACAATGTTGCATATTCATACGAATGATAAATAAAATTAATGTCTCCTCTATCTTAAATTTATGCCTCACGTGAGAAGAAAAAATCGAATCGCCCTCATTAAAATATCTCGTTCTCACTGGAGCCTTGAGCTAACATTACGAAATTGGAAATGTCAGATTATCCTTGGAAAATAAAGCAAACATTCTGAGATATTTGTCTTCGGAATAACTGGGATTACGGGTCTATAATAAGCCTATGACGATCGCGGTGTGACAGCCTGACTTATCTGCTGCAATTTGTATCAGCGATATTTTTCCTCGAGTTGCGGCAGGAATGCGCGGTAGGTGCCAGAAGGATGTTGGAAAGAAAGTTATGCTTAATTATGTTCAAAAGGTAACCACAATGATTTAATGAAGTAGATGGAAGGAAAAATAATTTCACAGCTTTTTAAAAGCACTGACTTGGTTAGGATTATTAATAATTAATAGACTTGTCCTAACTACGATTTCGACGGCTGGCGGAAATGGTTACGTGACGACCAAATTGGCACCAGCTTAGTTCACTTCCGTTCACGTTTGGTGCGCATGATTTTGACTGCGGTAAGCAATTTACAACACATTTATAAAAAGGGTTAAACTAAATATTTGGTTTTTGTAAACAAGTCGAACCATTTTACTTAATTGCTGTTCTTCATAAAAGAAATGTTAAATTTACGGCTCGCCCCCCGTCCCCCGGTTTATTCCCCTTGCATGTTAGGGCATTCTATGTATTATTTGATCTGTGATTCTCGTACTTTCTTAGAACGGCCGTGCGGTAGAGCTGTAAGATCACTATGTCTTTCAGCCGTTCTCCCCAACTTTTCGAATGATCAATCTGAGCCGCCGATCAGCCACGTGTTTTGTTAAGTATTCGCTTTTATTTGACTGTCTCCAAACATTTTTTATCTTAGAACTTCCTAAATTGTCTATGAAGAACTCGTCCATTTCTATGGAAAATATAATTGTACCCCCACACGTTCATGGTCAATAAAATGACATCAAAGTAAAAACTTTCAATGTTAAATTAACGTAGACGATCTAATTTTCTATTTATTATGAATACATATTATTTGTCTTAAATATTGTAATACAAACACCAATATTTTATGTTTAAAAACGTATATGTTAAAAATAAAGTGTTAGCTTGACTTTTACTAATGCCGCGAAAAAAGAAGTAGACGTTTTTCTTTCGTGCGTGTCTTTCAATTTTCAATCAATAATTGTCAATAATATCTTCATCGTCGCTGTCTTTATATTCGCTGTCCATACCCGCTATTGGTATTACATTAAAAATATCGTCATTTTCGCTCTCCATATACAAAATTGTCAAGACACAATAGGTACAAAAAATAGTTCGCGAAACGAATGACGTTTGACCATAGATATCTATGACATTGACGATTACGCTGTCATTTGTGACACTATTTATAACTAGTCTTTTACTGAGGAGAACTTCAATCCACAAAAATCGATAACTTAAGATGATCGTAAGTTTGACTGAGAATTTCGTTGGGAAAGGCGAATTTGTGCATTTGAATAGTGCTGAGGCAAAATTTCGGCTCAGCAGTTGCTCAGTAAGGTTGGGAAGAACGGCCGTTAGTAGCGGGTTTAAATCCCGGCTATGGCAAATAAAATTCATCACTGGTAAGTGTTATAAAACATATTAATTACTTGGTACAAGATTTTATTAATAAATATCCTACTATTGTGTCCGGATTTTTTATGTATTTTATTGATTGTCATGTTTGACATCACCGGTCCCAGCCATCGTGTGTTCAATTCCTCGGCCCGCTAGTCCTCCATCATGACACAAGGAACATTTTTCACTCAGCGTGATGGCAGTATGAGATTTTCAAAACCTAGGTGTTATTTTTTTATTTAAAAAAATTCAGAATAAAGAAGAACGCAAGAAATGCGATTTGGGCACTTCGATCAAATTGAATGGCACTATACAATGCAGCACCCTTGAGGTGATTTTTCGCAAAAACGGCGCTATGTAAATCGTCCAATTATTATTATTATTATTAATACAGGGAGTGTACAAGAGACAGAGCGCTGTATTTTAATTCGCTCGAACAAAGGGTACTAAGTCAAAGGCACACCGGCTTCCATTTAAATCTGCATGGAACGAACTTCTAATGTGTATTCTTTATTCTATATTTGAAATTTAAGACCTTGAGGGAGTTTTAAAAAATCTTAAGAAAATGTATCATAAATAAAGATATCACCACATTGTTATATAACAAAACACGATCAACAAAACGATATAAGTAATATGTTAGTTGCTAACTCGTACTGATTTATTCTAGTAACCTCCTTTAGCCCATGGCTCCCAAGTAGGTACGCCCATGGAGTGGTACATGCGGTCCCCCCCACCCAGTATTGAAATTGAGTGCGTAACAAATGATTGTTTCTGGCTGCTATATTATATTATCAAGGCGTGTAAACAAACGAACCATTGGCGGCGCGTACTCACAACAAATGCTTAACAAGGAACTCCAGTGAAAAATATTATGACTTAAAAATATATATTCCTATAGATCAACAAACGCCGATTCTGAATATATAACTTTTATCATATATTATATACATACGTAGAATTTATAAAATTTTATTTAAAAGTGAATAAATAATCATCTCATCAAAACAACTTGGTATATTGATACCATTGTATTTGGAACACCTGTAGCCACGTGTGTGTTACTATTTTTGGATGAGTGTAGAGTTTTATTTTTCGATTTTGTTCTGTATTTTAAAAACGTATTTTTTTAGCTTTGGTGAAATTATAACTTAATTTGGATGACTTTGGAAGCTCTATAATTGTAAATAAATTAATTAAATAATAAATTTTGTATTCACCACTTTATTGATATAAAGATATCTACATGTTTCGAAAGCGAGGCTTTCTTGATCGGGAGTAATACTTGAATTTAATACATGAAGAAAGCGTCGCTTTCGAAACATTTAGATATATTTATATTAATAAAGTGGTGAATACTGACTATATTATTTGATTAATTTATTAATAATGACGTCACAGAGTGAAAACAAATCCTTGTGTTGACATTTGACATTCTAACCTCAAAACCGACCTGCCATTGATTTGGAGCGTTTTGGCGACCTTTGAAAAATTATAACTTTGAAAATTATTATTTACTATAAAAACTAAGTTTAGAAAGAAAAAACGAAATATACTGATATTTAAGTATTAACGTCATTATTAATATATTTTTAAATTAAATTGGACTGGAGTTCCTTATTATGCTGTTGCAATTTATCTTTATACAATAGTTATGTATGATTGTGAAATTGCACAATACTTTAAAATAAAAGGAGAAAACTCCTAATGTTTTGAGAGGCAATTTAATTTTACGCGCAACAATTTTTCCACCGTTTTAAGGCTTAAAAAATAAGTTCTTCAATATAATAATATCATTTTTAGTTGGATTTTTTTTACGATTGTCCAGATGAAATTATGTATTACCTAGGCCTTCTGATCAATGGAATTTAAATGGGAAAAGTATGTTCAGTGATGGAATCCTTGACACCGTTTTGCTGGCTATCCTTAATGGGAAGCAAAAGCTAGATTCCTGAGTCATTTCTTTCGCTAAACAAATTCACGTACCGTTTTACATTCCAGCTTTGAGCGCCACATTTCCCCGGAGATCGAATCTCGCAAATGTTTCCGGGACAATGTAGGCAGCTTCCCGTCACATTGTATCAAAATGAAAATCTTGCATCTGACCACCCTCCATGATTCGATTCGATCCGAACATTGCCTACCATTCCGGCTGGAAGAAAACGAGAGGAAACACTACAAGTCCTAGTAGCTACATAGGTACCCCGAGTATCCTTTGGACCACAACCTTGGTAGTAAACAGCAAAATGTTTGATTTTGTCTAAAAACTCCCGAACGGTGATGACGTGCGTTATGCGATTAACACTGCTTTTCAATCTGATATTTCTAAGCAGTACAACTACTTTCGCAAAAAACTCTCGATCATGATCTATGTACTATATATAGACCGTTAATAAATATATTCATTTAATAAAAAACTATTACAAAATTTAAAAAGATCGCTCATTTTTTGACCCTATGTTGATGTTGGTCATATTACGAATAATGGTAATAAGTATTTTTTGTATTATTCACAGAGCACATAAGGAGAGAAACCAAAATAAGGGGGGCGAGGGACGAGCTGGGCGTGCCGCCAATTTAAGTAAAACAGCTAATAAGTAAAAGGGTTCGGCTTGTTCACAAAAACCAAATATCGAATGTATTAAGGTTTATAAAACTGAAATGATAATGAGGTTATATACGAGTATATGGTAGGTACCAAAAGAGATCTAATATTAGTGGTAGTGTAGTTTGAGACCATACTGTGCGTGTTACATACATTGGTATTAAATGGAATATATTAGCACCATTATCCAAATGTTTTCTTTTTATCGAGAGGTGAAGATTCGATGGTTGGCGACCACCGTCTCGTCGTCGGGTATCAGTGGGATTATCAGGCTCGGTGACAATTCTCAGTTGGAGACGATTTGTAGGCATCACACGTCACCGATGCCGCGATGCCTTGCGGATCACCGTATTTATCTATCGGGTTGACACAAATGTATTTCAGTTTGTCAGCAATCGTCAAAGCGGGGACTTGGATGTTTTCGCCTGCTGTTATTTATTCTCCCGCTGCAGTAAAACCATAATGAAGGGCCGGCCCCTTCTTCCTTCCCTCCTCCCTCTTCCCTCCTCCTTCTCGCTTCCTTTCTCCCGCAACACTATCGCGCTTCCGCCCCTCCTACTACCCTCCCGCTGATTTGTTTGCTTGTTTGTATACAAATCTATTACAGAGGCAGTCTTTTGGCTTTTTATAAAGGGTAAGAAGTTGTCGCCTGCTACGCAGACCATCAGATGTTTGGTGTTATGGTGCCAGACTGATGGCTGCGGGGAAATAACAGATTTCGTGGAAGATCAAAGAAACGATTCCCCAGAGACGCTGCTTTAGAAATAGCCAGGTAAAAAGGTAGAAATAGCTGAATCTAAATACCCAAATAAACAACCGTACTGGTACTATTATAAACATGTATTATTATATAAGTATCTACATTTAAACTATTGAACGCGACATAGTAACTATTTTTATAATTCCCCTTATCTTCAACCAACTTCTGTTTACTTCATTTACTACTCTGCCTCACAGTTTGTAATCACAAAATATACTGTCACTTCCAATATAATTCCACAAAATTTGTTCCTTCATTTCCTTTTAATTTTTGTTTGTGTGTTTCTTTTATTTTCTTCACTCTTGCGGGGCTTCTTTGAATCGTACCTAGTTATTCAATAAATACAACAACAAAAAACTTCACGCTCTTTCATCGCGGAGATAAGTAGACAGAATGAATTTATCCTGCATCCATACACATTTTCTTTGAATATTTTTGTTATTTCGACCCCTGACATTACTGACTCGATTTTGATCAACTTTCTTTAACAATTGCTTATTATTCTCTGCTGTTTAAACACTCCGCTAATTTTATTTCCTACATTCACCCTTCTCTTCACTCCATTATCAGCCGCTGTCTCTCATCCACTTCTAGCAAGGAATGATAATTAATCGTTTCCCTTCGATCCCTTCTTCAGAAGCATTTAAATAAATTAACGTACCATTTTTGTCAAAGTTCATTTCAAAGAAATTCCTTTCTGTTCCCTCTAATGCCACTCAATTTTGTATTTAGTATCTCATTCTCGAACGCAAAAGAATAAGGACTTAATAGCGTGGAATAATGAATTCTCAGTTCCCTTCTTCCTCTCCAATTACTTTATCAATCAGAATCCATATAAGTATCCACAATACATTTCATCTTACCAAACTAATTACTTCCTTCTTTATACGATTATGTTACGGCAAAAAGAACGAGGTCTACTTTGAAAATTTGAAAAAAAAGAACATTTCCTCGTGTTCGTCGCGAAATACTTTGATGTACTTACTGATCATTTAATAAAAATGTTCCTTTGGGGAAATCATGTATTCCAATAAACATTAAGGAGATTTTCTTGGATTCCTCAAAATGTCTATCGCCGTCAATGTGTTATTACTAAGCCGAATACACATTTAAACATGTCATAGTATTCCGTTCCCAAATTAAATTGAAGATTTTTCTTGGATTACGCCATACAAAAATGTTGTCATGTTCATTAGTTTGGAATAATTCGCTCACTTCTACTAGCATGGCACGTTTTAGTTATCACGGATCGACGGTTCACGTAAAAGACAAACTAATTATTTTATTGTTTCCTTAACAATAGACAAAACTACTTGCTGTGTAATCTAGGTCAGCTCTTTGCTGGCATATACTTAATTAAAGATGTAAGTACCAGATATAAACTCGATTAGCAAAGCTTACACTGTTTAAAAGAAGGCGGTACTGGTGTCTTTTTATTTAAAAAATCTAATATCGTTATTTATTTGTTGTTTTTCAGAAGGTTATTTGTAATTTAACAGTAGTAAGAATCGGATAACACAAAAACATGTATATTTATATGCATGTATATATATCTATAAAAGGCTACAAGAGACCAGACGAGCCAAGAACAAGCAAGAAAGGCCACGACAAGTATTAAAAGACTACGATAGAAGGTTGAGGCAAAAAGAAACAGAAAGCAAAAAGAAGCTGGAAGCGAGAAACGAAAACCAACGCTCAAACAATTCATTTATTCCTACCCATCCTAAATTTCAAAATTGACTTATTAGGTTGTCATGTATACCGATCGATTATATTATAACCTCCTTCCTATCAACAGAGCACGTGTTCTAAGTCCTAACAAAACAGTGCACCCTGGTGTACCGGTCGCACCGGGAGAGGAATGCTCCTAGCTGATGAGTTAAATCAGAGATTCTGATTATATATTTATTAATATAATATATTTTTCAAGTGCAGAAAGCCAGCACAATGGAGTCGACCGCGGAAATTAAAGTTATCATATCTCATCAGTGTAAATTATTTATATTTCATTGCATTGTCGCGTAAGAAGACACTGAGGGAAGGGGAGGGCGCTGATGAAAAATATAGTTCATAAGTGGGCAGACAAATAAAGGTGGGAACCTCTGAGTTAAATTAATATAGTATGTCAAAAGACAGGGACCCAAAAAGGAACTAACAAACAAGTTTGCGTATTTGCTGATTATTATGAACCTTTTCTCTATGAAATAAACAAGCTACGAGAATGATCTTTAATATGTCGGTACAAAGAAAGAACTTACAAGATAAATAAACGGTAATTAAAATTCTTATCTGTTTATTGTGGGTACTACTATTACTTTATATTCATAAATACAAAAAACATGAAATAACAACTATCATACATATTAGAAACACTAGATCTCAAAGTCAAAAACACCTACAACAAGGAACCACAAACACAACATTTGGACAAAAAAACGTCTTATACTATGGTACTAAACTCTACAATGAAAACACACTATCCTTAAATTACAACAACCATAAAAATTTTAATATCAAATATAACACTGGATACGTCACAAAGAGATATCTGACGTAGAAAACGTATTAACACCAAATATAGACTAACACCGAAACCACTCAACTGCACTTAAAATACGTCGCATTACAATTATTTTTTTTTGTCTTCAATATAATATAATGTAATTTCATATTTTCTAAATGAAATCGTCAGCACGGGAAATTCCAGTGAGGATGTCATTTATTGATTAATATTATTATTATTATTATTATTAATAATAATAATATTATTACTATGTGAAGAAGTTCAAATAATTAGGATGTTGTACATTTCATTGAGTAAAACGGTTGAGTCCCCAACTAGATGAGAGCCGTAGGTAGATCAACTTCTCCATAGTCTCCGGATCCCATTCAATTCTAGAGGATTACCTCATCGATGGCCCAGATGGAGTATTTATGGACTCGAGAATGGAGGAACTACTGGCGATGGTGAAATCTCAAATATCCATCTGCTTATACGGTATGGAGTTGGGAGGGTTGTCGCCGACCGAAATAGTAGGACTTAGATCATCGACAAGGTGGTAATACTGGCAATCGATGGCGAACTATGGCGAGAAATACGGGGTCGACGGATGACACGCCGAGAAGAGAATGCAGAGCATCGCAGCAAAACAATGTAAGCACAAATGCAAGAAAACACTTTTATACACAAACCTAAATTATTGCTCCCACGTGCGAGTTTTTTTAATATATTTTTTATGTGATAACTCTCAAAGAGCCCAGCTGCTCCCAACCGTCTGGATCCGGTGAGACTATGGCATCCCCAATTGGCGTATGTTGAGAGGTATAGAGGAGGGGGAGGATATGGTGGAGAGGAAGGTGGAGAAGTACCTGGCTATTCGGATCTGGTCACCAAATACAACGTTTCGATTCTGAATGGTGGCCTTTCACCGGGGAGATATCTACCACTCTCTACATATTATTTTAAATGAATAAATTCTGAAATAACACAATTTAATCTAATAAAATTTACACGCGGACTCCAGGGATTGAACCCGCGACCTCCGGATTCATAGCCAAGGATCGTAATCACTTAACCAGAGAACCTATCTGTAGAGAATATTTTTACGCGGCACGATTTGGTAAAAAAAAAATAATGCTTAATTATCTCCGTCCTGGCTCTAAGTACGAACAAGTATCAAACTACAGTTGAGCCAAAAATATGATTGCGGTCACAATTAGCTACATATTCTAAGATCACATATAGCAAAACTCAAATGAACAAAAACGTACGTTGACGGTGAAATCATTACGACATGTGTTACAAATAATTATATTTACGTATCTTATTGCAATGAATTAAATAAACTTAAACTGTCAATTCACCAGAAATTATTCTGCACCTTAAAGGAAAAGGCTGCGGTGCCTTTTTCATACATAACTTAATTTTGGTTTTGAGGCCAAAATACCCATCCAAACTGAATGATTTTTTTTTAAATTAAAGGTTTAGTAAATATCTAGTATGGATGAGAAGCATTTTTTTTTTTTTTAAATTATGAAATATATGCCATGAAAAAAAATCTATTGTCATAATTTTAGAGGCAACTTAGAAAATTATTTGCGGGTTTATTGTATTTAAAAAAATATATGTCTATATTTGATATGTAAATATGGGTATGTAAATAAAAATATAAAAATAAAACGTTTTTTTTCGGGTCGATATTTTAAATTATGTACGGCAAATTTGTGTTCCACCGTAAATTGGTCGTTTTTAATTTAATTTAAAGCACACTATAATGATTGATTTAATTTTATTTATTTTATGCTTCATTGTGGGGTAAAACTTTTTTTTAAATCATCGTTAGCCTCCAAATAATTGTTAAAGATGCCTCTAAAAACGCGAAAATTCAATATATTTAATAACCCACAATTCATAATTATAAAAAAAATAGTACTAGATATTTGCTATATATGCCTTTTGATGAATAAAATATCATTCGTTCGGGTGAAAATTTTGGCGTCAAACAGGCCGCGTAGCCGTTTCTCTTAAAACGTCTGATGACCAAAAATTATTTTAAAAGTTTTAAGATAGTCAGTTTGATTGTGTTGGTATAAATCCTTCCATTGATTGTCCGAGACTTGAACAAACCTAACTTAGCTCTCAGGAACAGCTCGTGCATGACTCTCTGGGCACTAACTTCCCAAAACAAAGAAGTTAGTAAACTCCACCTTACGGAATCAAGACTAATCGAAGACTAACAATGGTAAATCAAACGATGTTCCTTGGTTTCAAAGTAACACTGATTAGAATTTAAGAAAATTTAAAGAATTTTTGCAATATATTTATTATTAGTGATTTGATTTAATTAATTATTTAAAATCTAATTATTAGGAAAACATTATTGACACTTATAAACCGCATTGTAATATTCAATCATTGTAGAAGATAATACAAACAATTTTTAATGAAAATATGAAATAGAAAATAAAAAGATAACAGTCGCAACTGGGACTTGAAACAAGATCATCTTATTTTAACGGGACCCACGTCTCTACCAATTGAGCTATTGAGACCTAATTACTTTTCGATCTCATATTACCAATTTGAATTTTCTTGATATGTTTAACTTGAATTGCAAATACATTCAGGTAGAACTTTGCAATTATAACAAAAGGTGGCAGCCAAAAAATATTGGATTTTAAAGATAATCTGACAAGATAAGACGCCCTCAGTGGTCGGGGGGTATAGCTCCCGACTACAAATCCAGAGATCGCGGGTTTAATTCCGGCGTGAGCAACTAAATTTTACTGAATCAATTTGTGATGTTTCACAATTATTTCCAAATAATACATAGTATATTTGCGGCACGTTCCAGAGTGAAAGATACTATCTCTGTCACCCTGTTGAAAGACCACCATTCTGAATAGAAACTTTGCTAGAAATGGCTTTAACCGTATTTAGTGGCCATATCTGACTAGCCACGTATTTCACCTCCTTCCCATCCCCGGTCTACCCCTCTACAATACATTCAATATCACAACATACTCCAATTGAAGATGCCATAATCCCAATGGTTCCAGACGGTTGGGGCAGTAGGGACTCTTACGTGGTATTCACATGATTTTTCGTTTTTTTTAAATCCCTTTCCATTACCCAATTCCTTTAGCCTCACAACATACGCAAATTAGGGATGCTATAGTCCCACTGGTTTGGGCGGTCGGAACTCTTATGGGATGCTAAAGTAAAAAGTATCTTCCGTCTGATGTCCAGTTTGACAATAAATGTAGGAATTTAATAAAGTGAAACAATTTTTTTCATTACTATGGCAACACCAACCTACCTCCCTTTTTTTAGAAATTTGTTGTTTACATTTTTTTCACCTTGGAGTTTGACAGTCCATTTTAAAGAGACATGGAAAACTACATATCTCGATTGTGTTTACTTTTGTCATATTTGTAATTTAAATTTGTAAATTAGATTTTGTTTTCTTTTGATTTAACATCTAATAAATTTGTGTTTTGATACATGCATTTCAGGCATACAACAAATCGTACGTAATCTTTATTGCAAAGAGTTAAATAATTAAAAAAAGTTTTAATATAAAATCGTCTTAAAATACGATGCAGAATCATCATTTTGTTATAGTAAAAAATATGCACTTGGACAATCATGATTTTTAAAATTCAAATAAAAAACTTTTCTATTAGCCATCTTAGTGCTGCCTTTTAAAACCTTTTTAGAAATTGAAGCCTCCTCATTGTTTGTCTACTATTAAATGTCAGACTCTAGGTATTCCTTTTCAGGCAGGCGATAGAACTGCTATAAGTTGAAATAATTAGGCAGGACCTTGGAGAATTCTAAGAAAAAATAATTTATTTAATATTACATATCTAGCATACTTGTATCGAACGTGTCTACAGAGCGAATTAATTTAAACAGATAAAACATATTTCTTTATAACCAAATATAAATTATTTCACAACACCGAGCCAAGAGGCTAAATTGCACCACAAATGCAATAACAAGTCAAAATTGTACCACAAATGCAATACCGAGCCGAGATTTCACAATACTTACACATAATATTCGGCCACCCTATAAATAGCGTATGCACAGCGGAATGTGCTCTCTTTTCTCTTCAACCGCAGAATGGACAACATGTCCTCCCTCGGATATCTCGACCTGCCGCTACCTGACAATAACAGTCCTCTATACACAGCAACCGCTGACGTCAACACCCGCTACCTCAGCGACCGACCATGCTGGCTGGTGCCATAAGTCAAGTACGCTTGGACCAACAATATCTCCTTGGGAAGCTACCAAACGCCTTTCTCAAGGGAATTCGCAAATCACAATAGTCGTGCGTTCCTGTGTGCCGGTCCCTAAATATGTACACTCTTTTTTTTTACGGGTCCTACACATCTCATACAATAATATTACAAACGTTCAGTGATTTATAATATTCTGATTAATTTGTTTTGAAGCAATATAATATTCTGGGGTACTCTGTTTTGCGGTAACTCCCTGTGAGTATTTAGATTGATGATGTTGTTTTGACTCCATTGCCTTTGAATGAATGACGAAAATCTGTGACAGTATATTATTTGTGTAGCATTCCCGATTGGTGGCATTTCTGGAGACATCATTATATCGGAAACAGAAGGTGGATGCCGCGTATTTCTCCACCAACTCTTAGCAAAATTGCAAAATAATATATAAAAGAGTTCATTGAAAACGGCCGACGCAATATTTATATATTTAGAGCACATTTACCTGGTTCCTTTCTTTTGCAAGAGATAAACTGTCTCTTTCTTAAAATCTACAGACGTATTGCCACCGGTTTTTAATTTCACTCCAGTTTCTTGCTTTTTACTATATACTTTAGAGATTCAAATTTATTTCATTTGACATAATCATTATTTTATATAATCCTGCCGAAGGAAGGGCACTTTTAAAACCGGCCGATTATTATATAACCACCGCTTTTATTTATGTATGAGATGGTACAATATATTATTATCCAAAACAAAATTAATGTAACCGAAACATACATAAAAAATAATGAATAATAACAAACTTACGAAAAATTCAAAAAGCGAATTAACTCCCCGATCTTAAATAATGGCATATTTAATGTATATATCTAGTACAATAATAATGTTTAGATAATTAGCGTAGCGCCGTCTTTGTGACTAATCACATCAAAAGGGAAACACGGCTTAAAAACAAGATTTTGAAACTAGTAGCGAAATGCTTAAAACTCTTTGGACTCAGGGTAGCCACAATGGCAACAATAAATATAAAATATGAACAATTCAAAAAGCAAATTATCTCCCTGAACTTGACATATTGTGTATTTGGTGTTATTTTAATTATTGTTATAAAATTGCTCTTTTGATTTTCTTTTCTAATTATTTAATAAGTTTTAAATATAGTTCAGATAATTAATTGTTTTTTTTTTTAATTATTTTATAATAACGCATAAAAATACTTCTCCCATAACCACGAGCTACTGGAACTCAACATATGGCGAGTAGATTAATAGGAATTAGTCAGCGTCCCTGAGGTGATTTTTCACAAAAGCGGAGCTAGAGAAATGGTCCGATTATTATTGTTATTAATTTAAAAAAATTATGAATATGATGTTTTATGTTATAATGATGTAATTTTTTTGAAATAAATAAATAAACAGAAATTAAATTGAGTGGTTTAAAACACTTTTATGTGTTTATATTATAATTCATTTCATCATTGAAGAAGATAATATTAACACATCCCAAATGAACCACGAAACCGAAAAAACAACAGAAATTAAAAAGATTTCAGTCGCATCTGGGACTCGAACCCAGGACCTCTACCTATCCGGGGTAACCGCTTAACCAACTAAGCTAGGGAGACCAGTTCAATTTACGCCATGTACACCGATATCATACTTCAAGTTCAAGACTTGTTAATATTATCCTCCATTTTTATAAATTCCATATTGTTGGCTGCTATACTTATGAAGATTGCAAAGTTTCATCCTGAACTCAATTGCAATCGGAACAGACTCTCGGATATACCTATGCGACTGAAATCTTTTTAATATCTGTTGTTTTTTCGGTTTCGTGGTTCATTTGGGATGTGTTAATATTATCTTCTTCAATGATTAAATATTACAATGAGGTTTACAAACTTCAATAAGTTATAAAAATAAATTGAATATAATACATGTCAGTTTATGAAGTTGTACCCTTTCTATGAAAATGTGTTTTTTACGGATTTCATAATTATCTTTCTGGATAAATAGGTGATTTACAAATTCCAAAAATCTATTTAGAAATAGGAAGAAAAATCTTGTTTTAAACGTGTTTGTATAGATATCCAGAAAAGCAATTATTGTTCTGAAAACTATCCATCCAGTTTTCTTCGAAGCGATATCCAAAGAATAGAAATTTCACCACAGCGTGTACTTTATGCTCGTGGAAATTTCCAGAGAAACATCCATCTTGAAGCAGTTGTTTATTTGTGCTGTATATTCTATTGGCTCTTGTAAATATCTCTTGCGGAGTTCCCAGTCGAGCAGATTCATCTCACCAAATCCATATTTGATTACAGCCACCGTTGCCAAATTGATCAAACTGATGATTATTTGAGAGGAAAACGCTGTTAGGAAGCGATTGCTGCAGTCGAATCTATTTCGGAGCCGGTTAACACGAATTTCTATGATGTGCTCTGTATTTTACTTTCGTTCTGATATCACCAGCTGGAGTATTATTGTGAGATTTGTATCTTCTTATGACTTGCATGTGTGATTTGATAAAGTTTTGTCTTTTACATACTTTAGAATTGTTGCCTTATAAATAGTGGTCTCCATATAAAACTCTGGATATTGTGATGTGAATTGTAAGAATTGATGAAACATACTTTTAAAATAACTCTTCTGATGATGCAAGGAACGTCGAAGGCATATATCAAATCAATTTTGAATACGTTTGATTTTTTGTAAGATTCTCTCTTTGAGAAACCAATTTAAATAACCTAGAGAGCTTTTTTCACTAATATCGCCTCAGGGGTGCTTTGCAAGGTTGAGAAATAAATAACGCTCTCAGTTAATAACTGGAGCATACGAATTATTAATTTTTTTTAGAAATTTAATGTAAATCAAATTAAATAAAATGTCAGCCACAGTTTGAAAATGGCCTTGAACGCCGAAACATCTGTCACAATAATAAAAACTAATATACTTAGAGAACTTAATAATAACATTATTAAATTTGAATTATATTTAATTTTTAAAAAAATGGCGTTCTACGAATTAAACGACCGTTTGAACTTGTTATGACACGAATTCTTGTTAAAAAATAGAATAATAAAGAGAACAGTTTATGAAGGGTTTTGTAATTCATTTTCGTGTGAACAAAACAAAAAGAAGCAGATGTCAATTGAAGTTATTGTTACTTGTTTATATGAATAATGATTTTCAATAATAATAATAATAGCACTTGTTAATACAATAGTGCGACAGCTGTTTCGGCGTTCAAGGTCATTTTCAAACTGCGGTTAATCCACACTGTGACGACTTATTCATATGATTTTATTTACCCCCCCTTCATACTAATTTGGACGGGTTTTTAAAAATAATGATTTATTATCGGTTAAACCGATTAAACCGATTTTAACAAGCGTTAAAAACGATTTTACCGTTATTTTACAGTATAACACATTTATTAAGAAACATTATCACTTAAATACGGGGAAACACATTTTTAATGTAAAAACCTCACTGTTAAGAGAATTCTATTTATTTTCTAACTAAATCGGTTTTATATATATTTATAAGAATATTTTTCCGAAATGGGCAGCAGCGAAAAAATTAACAATCACAATTAATGTTGCTTTGTTATGTTTTTGCAAGGAGTCAAAATCTTGTTGAGTTTATAGGTTTTTATGCGTTACACCGAATCATTATATGATACTTCATATTGCCTGCATTATGGCAAAGTATCATGAATTCAGTTAGCCGAAAGAATTTTATATCACTAGCAGATAAATGTATGACACTTAATTATATTTTCCAGATATCCCAAGATATAACGCGAATACCGTAATGATCACCTGTTGTTTTTATTATGAATTTTTGTACTAAGAATAATTTAAATAAAAAGTTCCTATCACTGACTTAATGCTGCTATAAACACCTGTCGTTGATATTCATAGTTCAGGAAATTTAATTGCCTGATTAGAATATTCCTACTAGATAACCGGAATTGGCACACAGACAATTTATTTAATGAACCTTATTTTTTTTTTTTAAATAATATCGGTATTATAAGTATAGTATACTAAAAACGATTTCTACATACTTAGCCTAAGGTATGTACAAATAATAAAATTAGTCCGAATATAACGTAATAAGTGGTAAATACTGTGGTATATATACCACATATCCATAAATTGAAGAAATACACATGTAAATTGCTTAGCTAGGCTAGCCGGTTAGTGCTTACCTAAGGTAACTTATTGAATAAGTTTTAAAAAAATTACGCATCGGTGCGCAAATTCGTCCACATCCCGAACTAAATTAAAAAAATATGAATGCCTATTAATATTACGCTTCCTACGCTTTTTAAGGTCGTTATACAAATATTCTCCAAAAAATTATAAATATTATAAATTATAAATATTTCAAATAAATACCAACTCCTCTTATGCCACCAATCTTCTAATAAATGTAACAACAATAGAAAGGGAGGATAAAATAACAATTGTAAGAATCATATCATCTTTAAGCTTAAATTTTCCAATAAAACTGTGTTCATCTGAAGCGACCTGCCAGGTAAGCACGTTTTCTGTATCTGTTCCTAAAAAATATAAAGTAATTTTTGTACAGCGCCCTTGAGGTGATTTTTCAAAAAAACGGCGCTATACAAATTATCCAATTAATATTATTATTATTATCGTCCTTGTGAAAGACCACGATTGAAAATCAAAACGTTGCTTGAATTGGATTTAGCCGTATTTAGTAACCTGATCTGAATAATGACAAATACTGTAATGACAGATATATTATGTACTATATCAGTTATTTTACGATTATATTAGGTTAGGTTAGCTAGTGTAAGGCGCAGTTGAGGTGAACCTTCACAAAACTGCGCTATACAAATTAACGCTTATTATTATTATTACTTCCCAACATTCCTTTACCCCATCCCCTTCCCCATCAACACCCACTAACCCTTCAGCCTCACAACATACCCCATTGGCTCCGGGCAGTTGGGACTTATGTGCGGTATTCACATAAAACAGCTTCAGTGTTACCCTGAAGGAATAATAAAATTCAACATCTACTTTGAAATAGTCATAAAAGTGGTATACAATAAAGATATTTTTTCACTTTCATGTGATATGAACAAAGCAATTGCTTTATTTTAAAAATACAATTTTACATCACAAAGTTACCGCTCCATATGAAAATATAATAAATATATTATTATGAGTGATCGCAATATTTATTACTCTAAACGACAAAGATTAATCAAATATAGGAAAAAAAAGCCTGATTTAAAATTAAAATAAAATATGCTTCTCGCCTTTAATGGGCTAAGGAAGAACGCTCCTATTCTATTAGCTGTCAAAATTATCTTCTCCTCTACCATTTAAATGCTCTACAGAACATAACAAACAGCTCCGTGTTGTAAAAACTCTGCATATCAGCGGTCTGCACAACTGCAACTGCCTGTAAACAGCTGTTTTTGAATATAAACAAAACGAATCAGAAAAGGAAATCGGAATAAAAAAATAAAAGCTTCAACGAGCGTGGTTAAAATGATTTCATGATTTGAATACAGCTTCATTTCAAAATCACAGACAGAGGCAGATTAGGCGAAATAAGACATTTTTAAAATGCGTTTTAGGGTGATGGAAATGGACATAACCTTGATAACTGCTAAAAAAATATTTAAAGACATATTTAGCTTGCCATAATTACAATTCAATATATGTTGATATATATATATACATGTATATATATATTTTAAGAGTTAATATTTTATATACCTAACATATTTTAATACTACCCTTCCATTAAAAGCATTTGCTTGTGGATGGAAGAGGATAAAAGTAAAATCAAATAATTGTTTAATTTAGAAATAATTGAAATCAGAAAAACCCTAAATTTTAATTATATTCCCTAAATAATCGGTAAATTTGTCATATATTCATATTCTAGATAATTTTCCATAGAACCGCTTTGTTCCTCCCGAAAAACCGCTAATTACCCCTTCCCCTTTGGTCGCCTCCCACTCCAACATCTAAATATTTATGTATGTCTGTCATTATTTTATATCTTACGTTATTTACAATATTACCCTGATGAAGGAAATTTCGAAACCGGTCGAACAATATATTAAATTGAAGTGATTTAAAACAGATTTATGTGTTTATGCTATAAATATTTTATGGTTTTGATTCTCAAAAATCATTGAATAACTATTCTTTTACAACAAGCAATTCTTAAAACCCTTTGCTTCTAACTGTTTCCTATCGGGAACCAAATGACAGTCCTTATAAATCCCGTTCTATCTCCGTTTCTCTTAAGGTCACACATGTGTTTTAGAGAGAGAGAACTCCAGATGTCACTTTATATCATATTCTGATAGTCGACCGAAAGGGTTAAGTTAAGGATCTGGCAAGGCATTTCTTGAAAAAGTGTTAATAATTAGAGTAAATTACACAAAGCCAAGGTAGAAGAGATATTATAACGCTGACCTAATGATGCAGTTTTCCCCTTTATCAATTGTGTGATATTTAATTTTCCTGAATTCTAAGAAGAGTCAAGTGTAATTTTTGGATAATATAACACAGTAATTTCGAGGAGATCAATTCTTTAAAAGTTTTCAGAGACCACAAAAAGTGCCGGCTCATTGAAGTCTGGTATTTTGTCTGAAATAATTTCGCAATAATTGATATATTACGTCATGTTCGCAATTCGTTAACAGAATTTTATATTTGGTCCACCGTGCCTAAAGCTGTTCACCTGCCCAAGGTGCAACTGAAATATTCCATTGCAGGCTGTCCTCCTTGTAGTTTCTGTTGGAAGTAATGAATGCGATAAAAAGTGGAGTACGTGGAACCTTATAGATGGCACTAATAAGAAGAGTAATTGATTATCCTTTTTCATTTGCAATTTTTGAGCAACAGATATATGTCAAAATGTTTATTATTATAAAGAAAGTTGTCTGGGATAATGTAGGAGGGCTAAATGCTAGTCCAGTTCTACATACATATATTATCTATATTATAATGTCAGATATTCTGGACGCGTTTTATTTATTTATGTATCTTTATGACTGGTATGGAATATTATAATAATATGAGACTGATAAGACTGGTATGGAATATTGAGGTAATAATATGAGACTGATAAGACTGGTATGGAATATTAAGGTAATAATATGAGACTGATTAGACAGTATGGAATATTAAGGTAATAAATAATATGAGACTGATAAGACTGGTATGGAATATTGAGGTAATAATATGAGACTGATAAGACTGGTATGGAATATTGAGGAATAAATAATATGAGACTGATAAGACTGGTATGGAATATTGAGGTAATAATATGAGACTTATAAGACTGGTATGGAATATTATAATAATATGAGACTGATAAGACTGGTATGGAATATTGAGGTTATAATATGAGACTGATAAGACTGGTATGGAATATTGAGGTTATAATATAACCAATGAATTTTGAACTGTTTGAACATGATTGATATTTACTTTACAGAATAGTCCTCAAAGCTGTAATTCCACACCTCATTGTCTGCAGTAGATGCAGCGTTAGAGGTTTTGCATTTGTCCCAGTTGTATTTGAGCATATAAACTATTATCTGTGTTTGGAGATCAGATTCCAATAGCCAGGTAGGTACTTACCAATATTCCCCTTCCACTGTCTTCAGCCTCGCAACGTATGCTAATTGGGAATACCATAGTCCCACGGCTCCTTTGCTGTTTTCACGTAAAACTGATAAATCATATTTTTTTTACTTTTCTGATGAATTGCGAGCTAGTTTCAAAAGCACACCGTAAAAGCTTAACTGAAGAAATGTGTGATTCGTCTTTGAGAATAATGTTTACCACGAAAATTAATAAATTGATGAAATTAATCATTTGCTATCGCCGTGCATCAACAAAATAATAAAATTTCATAATTTTTGTAAATTTCGTAGAATCCAATAAAGATAATTGCAAGAGTAATTAATTATGAATGTTAAAACATCCATGATTAAAACTAACAGAGTGAGATTACTAAGTAATTAATTACTATCAAAAACATCGATTGATCGAAACAACACGAAATAAATTTGTCTCGGCACGTTTGGGAGACTAATTATTTTAATGGATATCAGGGCTGCCAACCGGATTTGTTAAACTTCCAAAATATTCTTTGGAAGTTCTTATTCGCCACCTGATTTTGGGTGTTGAATAATTAAATACGGGTTATATTTTAAAATTAAAGAAAGACACACATTCCCGGGTTACGTAAAACCTCATAATAAGCGTAAAAAATTGCTTATGCAATATTGTAGAGAAAATCCAGCGAAGGATTAATACCGGCAGCGCCTGTTAGGGAACCCGACGCTTTGGACCACTCGGTTACTAGCCGGACGCACATCATACACATACACCACTAAAATAATTTTTCTGACTGGAAGAAGTAGCCGGGGACGGCCGAGGAAAACATGGCACGATCACGTGAATCAAATATTTGCGTCGGGCCATGTCAGAAGTCGGAATAATAGAAGAGAATGTATGAGATGATATATGAATGTGAATGAAGCAAGGAGTATATGCCAAGATCGAGTTGTTTGGCGGTTCGTTATTTCTGCCTACCCCTGCGGAGAAACGGCGTGATGGTTACTTAGTTTAGTTTTTTTTTCAAGTCACAATTAATTATCATTGATGGCATAAAATAAACTATTACGTAGGTACCAATGAAGCAGAATTAATAGACTTGCCTTAATTACTATTTCTACGAATGGAGGCAAACGTCACATGACACTCATTTTTGCACCAGCCTAGTTCACTACCGTCCATCTTTGTTTCGCATGATTTTGACTGCGGTAAGCAAAATACAAAACATTTAAAAAAGGGTAAAACTAAATACTCTAACAAAATGTTAAGTTTTTATAAACAAGCCGAACCTTTTACCTATTTGCCGTTTTACTTAAATTGGCGGCAGGCCTAGCTCAACCTCTTATTTTGATTTCTTCCGTTGCGTGTTAGGGCAGCTTTATGTATTATTTGATCTGTGTTAGGTACCTACATTAGAATATTATTATTAACGTGTTATAAAATAGAAGTACCGGTTGCTTCAAAATTCGCGAATTAGTTAACGTATTTGATAAGAATAAAAAAAAACAATATATATATATATATACATTCATAAGTTTCTTTATATTTTGACACAAGTAGGTAGTATTTTAGCATCGAATAGTCACATAGGGAGTTCATGTTTCACCAGTTCATCCATATTCTTAGTGTCTTTCGGAAATTTCAAAAACTTTCAGACACATTATATTTTTAAATATTATATCTAATATCTTGTGTTGTGTGAACCCTGTCACCAGATTGCTAAGAGCTAACAGGTAAGAGGCAACAGCAGCGCACCTTTAGTCGGAAGCGATTATCTTGTTTCATTTGTCAATGCTTCCTCCTTCGTCTCGAATGAGGGTATCAGCTGTTCCGCCGTTCAGTCGCTCAGCCGCTCAGCCGTTCAGCTGTTTCAGTAGCCTTTCCTTTTGAAGACGTCAGCTTAATTCCGAGAATGTGACTGGAAGGACGAGTACGTGCCTATTGTAGAACGAGGGACGGGCAACATTTGGAAAAATAAACCTGATTTCCAGTTTAAACATTACCCACTTTTAAATGTCTTAATTTAGTGATATATTGATACGACAGGTGTATCGAACGTGTCTACAGATTGGATTCATTTAAACAGATAAAATATATTTCTTTAGAACCAAATATAAATTATTGCGTAACACGTGGATTAACCAAGCCGATAGCTGGTAATTCACAACACCGAGCCAAGAGCCTGTATTTCACCACAAACGCAATACCGAGCCGAGATTTCACAACACGTAAACATAATTTTTGGCCGCGGCGCACGCCCTTTAAATAGCGTACGCGCAGCGATATGTGCTCTCTGAGCAAGAGGAGTCGGGTTTTTGGATCCAGTGCGAACTGACGTGTGGTTCTG